>JASDQU010105371.1:15898-55541 GCA_032191745.1 Picea mariana | reverse complement strand
TAAGTGTTGAGATAATTTGAAAATTTTGAAAAGTTTACTTCCTTGTAAAGCTTATAGAAATTACAGAAATTACAGTAATTTGGTAGAAATTTAAACGTTAATTCAAATCTGGTCTTTACAGGCCACTTACCTCTGCTCTCTGATTTTGTTGACTTTGTCCCACCTCTGGCACAACTTATCCCACGTCTCATTATTCCCCCTGACACTTGACCTCATTAAATGGTTGCATCCACTTATACTTCGCATATATCCCCAACCAAGGGAGGTCTTGAGTCTCCACGTAGCTTGACTTCATCCATGTACCTCCTCAGTTCTCGACCTCACCTAGTGGACTTCACGAAGCCCTTTGCTTATGGGAGTCATGTCCCCCTTTGTTGTCGACATCAACACAGTTTACAGAAGGGCGACAGTATCTTGATTCTCATTACTTTTCAATGAGAAGTCTCAGATGGCACATGAAGACCCATAATTTCTCCCTGTTGTCATTGACCCCCATAACATTCGACTTCAACACTTTCTCATGTTACGATGGGTCTTAATTTGAGACTATTGCAGTTGTTTCTTGTATTTGCCGAAGACCTCTGAACTTGGTTCAGATATCAATGCCCATAGAATCCGTGATACTTCTTACAGGTGTCATTACCTACTGTTAAGAGTATGTTCCTCATCAGAATTGTCCTCTGCCTTTATCAAAACCGCCCCTGAGGGCGCTTTAGTTGTCTACATTAACACATAGTTTCAGTTACTGTACAACACCCCTTTTTTTTTAGTTACATGACACGAGCATGGGGCATGCCCACCTCATGATGCAGGAGCATCTCTCCACGTCAGCTAGCCACATCAAGCACATGCATTCAAGATGAAGAGAGGCACAGTCCTCATTAAAATCTGAATTGAATGTAATTAAATGTTGTAGGCTGGTGAACCATAGAGTCGTGCCTTTGTGCAGGCGTAGGGTAGATTAGCCATTAATGTTTGTAAGGCTGAGATCTAGATCCAGATAGTGGACTAGATAGCCCATTCGATGTAATTGAATAGGGTAGGTAGGTTGGAGGGAAGCGCTTGAAGAGCCCCCTCAGGTAAAAGAGATTTCGGATCTCATTTGGTAGAGTGGAGTCGAGTAAGGTTAAGAAGGAGAGAATCTACAAGTAGAAGCAGAAGAGAGAAGATCCAAGACCTTGTTACAGGCTGTGCTCAGGAACACATTGTAAATACAGGCATTTTCCATATTTAATACAAAGAGCATTTTTTCCTACATGTACACTATGTTGAATGAATGTCTGTGAGTGTTGTTTTATGTTGTATATGTATATTGTAGGTTTGCATTTGCAGGAGTGTGTTTGATTTCAGGTGAAGGTCTTTTAGGTTTCATGCCAGGAGGGCGTGACAGAGTAGTATGGTCTCTGAATACCAGTGCACTGAAGCACTTCTGAATACTGCGGGTTCAGACAAAGACATGTTGTGGCATGAGAACTGGAATCAACAACTCAGTGAAGACCTCAAGGTTATTGAATACCTTGGAGGCAAGGTTGTGTGGGAGAAGGCACAGTTGCAGACAGAAGCTCTGAGGAGTTCTGTGAATCTTTGCCAAGTGGGCATTGAGCATATGTATAGTGGTGCATTGAAAAGAAATCTGTTGTGAGTTCTTAGGAAGGACCAGAATCACTGAGGATTCTGAGAGCTCTGGTAGGTGGGCATCGAGCCAGTGCAAGGAGTGCACAGAAGAAGGACTCTGCTGTGAGTTCAGGGAAGAAACAGAATCACTGAGGATTCTGAGAGATCTGCCAAGTGGGCATTGAGCGGGTGCATAGGTTCACAGGAGGATAGAACTATTGAACATTCTGGGAGAAGACACTCTACCAGGTAGGAATTTGAGTAAGTGTGTAGACAGGCACAGGAAGAATAGAACTCTTTGAGTTCTGTAATTGAGGGAAGAATCCACTGAAGGATCTTCACAGGGTTGTTGAACACCTTGTAGACTCGGCAAGTAGGTTGCTTGAGCAGAGGGATAGCGAGAAGGGCATCCAAATATTCTCCATCTGAGGGAGAGAGGAAGAAGGATTTATTTTCCTCAGAGATCTGAGCATTTGACAAGCTCAGGAGAGATAGCACTTTGGGTGCATGAAGACTCTGTAGAGGCGTAGGAGTCATAGAGTCCCTTGAGGATTCAGGCACAGAAGCTTAGGAGGGATGAGTGCTTCCAAGCACAAAGTGTAGCTGCAAGGAGTGCAGAGGTTGAAGAACTCTTTGAAGGAGTTCAGAGTTCCCAGAAGCTTAGGGGGAACAATGTTTTCATACGCAGAAGAGAACTCAGGTAAAGGAGCTCATAAGAGAGGAAAAGGAGGACAAAGGTCAGAGCCTTTGAGAACTTGGAGTTCTTCCAAGTGCAGGAAGAAAGTTCACAGCTCATGAAAGAGCACAGTAGCCATTGGATCAATCGAAGAAATATGGACTGTTGAAGGTTTCTACATCCAGGAGCATCTCAGGAGAAGCCTACAGAAGGGAGAGATCGAGAGCCATTGGATCTCATTCAAAAATCCCATCAGCCATCAGATCGGATAGGAGATGCACGGGGTTTAACCCTTCTCATGCCAGGCAGAAGTCCCAACCGTCATCGGGATATCGACATTCATGAAATCGGGAGTCATAAGGACATGAGATCGGGAATTTCCATGGGAAATTACCCGGAATGATATGGACTGTCCCTTAGTGGAGACACGTGGCGGAGATCGAGGCGTCGGGAGTCAGGATATCGACATTCCCATGGACAGGAGATCGGGTAAGTCCACCCTAAAAATCCCAACACAAACTTGGGTTGTCCATCTGAGAGAGAACGTTTATCACGTGATCATCCATTCCGAAGATCCGGGCACTAGACATCGGGATATCGGTGCTCGATAAATTGGAGTTCTCGAGGTCATTAAAGTCGGGACATCAGAAGTCTCAAAAATGCGAGGAGTGATCAGGACCGTCCATCAGAGAAGGATGCGCGGAAACAATCGGAGCCATCAGGGAAAGTCCCAATAGAAAGTCGTCCATCGTCATTATGGTCATTAGGATATCAGGAATCCTAATGACAAGAGGTTTGGGCATTTTGGAATCGTGAAGTATGAAACCCCGACAAGGAGGAAAGTGCCATCGGGGGGCCAGATGTCAGCATAGCGAAGAATCTGGATTCGAGGAATCAGGAATCCCATGAGCCAATGCATTGTGACATTGAAAATCTTGAAACGCCAATGAAGAGGTAAGACTGCGGTCACGGGGATAACGGTCATATGGGCTAGGAGCCTAGCTAGGAGAGCTAGTGCGTAAAGAGCGCGTCAAGATTTGGGGAGTCGCGAATCCTGAGGACATATGTGTTTTGGCATTGGAAAGTCCGAAACCCCGATAAGGAGTATGACTGCAGTCATATAAGAGGAGGTTGTGTGGACCAGAAGTCTAGCTTCGAGGGCTAACGGGAGTTGGAGCACATCGAGATTTTGAAGCCCAAAACCCCAAAAGAAGGATAAGGCTGCGGTCTTATGAATTAGTGGTCACATGGACCAGAGCATAGCCAGGAGAGGCTAAGGAACGTAAAGGGCTCGTATCGGTGAAATTGCTCATCGGAGATTGTGGATTCAAGAGGGAAGGAACTCTTGACATCGGGAAAGATGAAACCCCGAAACCTGAAACTGAGTCGGGGAAGATCACGGTTGAGTGCAGAGAGCCGTGCAGGTGAATTAAGGACCTGTGGATCAGGTTTTCATCAGAGATTCCAGCAGGGAATTGAAAGAGCCACTTCAACTCACTTGGAAATTGAACGATCCTATGAGCAGGAGATCGCGATGAGGTGGTGGTCATGTGTCTCGTACTGCATCACCTCGTTTGTACACAATTTATTTTTACACACCTTGGTAAAGGTTGGGTCCTATTGGTTCCCTTATCCTTCCAACGGGTCACTCTTGAGGCCCTCATTATCGCTCTTTCTTACAAAGGTACTCTCAGTAGAAGAAACATTGATGAATTTTGTGTATTCCTATGCTCCTAACCTCATCCATCAGGGGGCATCTATTATCACTGAAATTTCATCTGCAAATGGTTACAAGAATCCAACATCTTCAAACAACTATGAGTCCACCCATGGACCAAAATTACCAAAAAACATTTCCAAAAGGTCCAAAACTATACAACCAGTTATAAAATCAAGATGTGTTATGACTACACAGGGTGTGCGTGCACATGCGCCATCCAGAAACGCAGGAAAAGCGTACATGTGCATGATGCATGACTGCGGATGCTAAAAGACATGCACACCTAAGAATGATGTATTTATGAGATTGGTTGGACTCCCACCCACTTCTGGTTTAGCTTCCAAGTTGATTTGACATCCAAATCTCGGCTGGATCCGACTGGGTGGCTGGTCAAAGACCTAAAGGTGCCCTAAACAACCCCTTTTCACACTAAAAGATGGTTGCATAATACCTCAAAGTGATGCTATAAAACAAGGCCATGGGTGCACTACATTTTCAAGGAGTTCATTTGCAAGGTTATGCTGTTGCTATTCTCTTGGGGAATCCTCTTTTCTCATCAAGAGCATACTAGCACCATTCCATTTGGGCAATCCACATCACCTTTTGAGTGGGTTAGCTTGGGATTCTTTCACCATTTCTTTCAAGTTTCAAAGTTGTAAGAAGAGCTCAATTGTGGGGGTCCAAGAGCCCTCCCTTGGAGGAAGAAGGAACCCAAAGTCCTCTTTCTTCTCGATGTTTTCTTTTCACTAATACAATCCTTTCCATTGGTGACATGAGTCTTGTCTGTTTCTTGTTCTTATGTCCTTATGCTCAATAGTTTAGTTGTTCTTTCCTTTCTTAGTTTAATTTTTATCTTAGTCTTTTATGTCTATTTTTCTAACCCTTTCCTTCATTGTTGCCTTGCTTAGCTGACCTAGATAAGCTTGTAAGAACCTCTATTTTGCTCATTCAGGTGACAAAAGAGGCACAACATGGAAAAATGGTTATGTGGATAAAGTGGATATGTGGACAAAGTGGCCTAGTGGATGCTTCTAAGGAAGCTACTTGGAGAGTATAAATAAGAGGCAAGGGTCTCTTGTAAGATACTCTCTCTTGAGAATATATTGAAGATCTATTTTGAGGAAGAGATTGACTGGAGCATCTCATGGATGCATCAAAGTTTATGTAAGTCTAATATCTTGACAGTGAAAGTTTCAGAATTTCAAAACCCTAGTTTATGTAGGAGCATGTGGGTTGTAGTGGGCTTGAGCATGTACATATGTGGGCTACAGTGAGACAGAGCACATACACATGTGGGCTAAAGGAAGTCAGAGTGAGTACAGTTGAAGTAATTCATGGAGACTTGAGTGTGATTTTGTGCTAGGTTCCTGAAGGAAGAAGCAAGTTCCATATATTCATTCTATGGGCTCATATCTACCATAGAAATTATGGTATGGTTAGATAGTTGTATTGATGGATACTATTTCTTATTGTATGGTGAATGCTTAAGGAATTCTTGGTATGGTTGTTGTGATATGGTTATGTTGGTTGATTGATAGAGTGAGCAACACTCTTATGGTTCAGTATTGATATGGTTTCTATAGTATATATATTAATTATGATTGAGTAACATGCATATTGTACGGTTGAGGAGAATGAGTAAGTTGTTGGAGAGCTTAGATGTTTTGTGATTGGTTATGGTACAAACTGGGCAATGAAATGCATAAGTGGTTGTGACTGAAGGCTGTAGAGGATCTGATTTTTTTAAGGAGAGAAAACCCTAGTTGATCAGAAGTAATACGTAGGCTGCAATATAGATTGGTCATGTACATATGTGAGTTGTACTACTGGTAGTGCACGTACATACGCGTGATGTACTACTGACAGGTCGCGTACCTATTTATATATTGGTATCTATTGAGGATTGAATCCTCCTCTCAGTTGGTGTTGAGTTGTGTAAGCTGAGTATTGCATTGGAGAGTTGGTGCTCTTTTGGAGTTGTAACTTTATTTAGTTGTTGTTGATAAATCCAAGAATTTTAGTCCATAATAAAAATAAAATTGTACATACATATTGTGTTCTTTGTTTTCATTGTGGTGATGGATTGTTGATGATATATGTTGTTGTTATATGTTGTTGATATGTGTTCACATACAACTGGTTATAAATGAAAGTAATAAGTGATGAGTAAATGGTCATTTCTAAATAAGGAGTTTTTGTGAAGGGAAGTTAAAAAATATCCCTACACTGATTCACCCCCCCTCTCAGTGTGGTCGGTGTTTCCAACAATTGGTATCAGAGAAGACCTTCACTATAAACCTTAACAATCTTGGAGGAGATCCATGGACACACAAATGGATGATGAAGTTTCAATACTTGATGAGGAGAATTATTCAACATGGAGAATAGAAATGAAAGTGCATTTGAAAGAAAAAGGAGCAGGTGTTTGGAAAGCAGCTATTGGTGGATCACTTCCTTTGAAGAACAAGCCAAAGTTTGCAGCTCAAAGGGAAGAAAAAAAGAATGATGCATTGGCTCTCAAGACCATTCTCAATGGACTCTCAAGTTCTATCAAAGAAAACATGGGACAATGCACTTCTTCCAAGGATCTATGGCTAAAGATAGAGAATACATACCAAAGAAAAAAGGAAGACACTAAATACAACTCCATCGAGAATAATGAAGGTAATGAATATCCACAATCCTCTGATTGCAATAATTCTAAATGTGATGATGTTGAATGTTTCTCTACGTGTGAAGAATCGGATGATAATTATCCCATGGAATAAGTAGAAGAAGAACTTTCAAAGCTTAAAAATAAAGTTGATTGGGGTCTATATGAATAAAACTATGACCATAGTTATATAGACTATAGCTATCTTTCGGAAAACACTAAAATGTTTCTTGAAAAGAATCAAAAGCATATTTTGAAACTAAGGAAAATGCTCAAGGAACAAGAAGAAAATAAAAAGTCTCAATTAGAAGAAAAAGAAGAAGAGATGAAAACACTAAAGAATGAAATAGAAGAAAATAAGAAGGTAGATAATGATATTAGCAAAAGTATTGAAGTTAATATCCATCTCAAGACCCAAATTGAAGAATCCAAAATGATTGAGGAACCAATAAATAATCAAGTAAATGAAAAGGAAGAGTCATGTCATAGGTTGGAAGCTAAAGTTGTGGATCTTAGAAAGAAAGTAGAGAAGTCAAACAAATTCTTGAATAGCTCAAAAATATTGAATGAAATCTTTGATAGTCAAAGATCACCAAATGATAAATTAGGTCTTGGATACAACAAAGAAGCTACACATGTTGAAGAAAGCACCTCAAAGAAGCTTGAGGTAAGATTCTCAAAAGATTGAAATAATGTTGCAAGTCAACCATCTACACAAGGGGAGGAAACTTTCAAAAGAACAAAGCAAGGAAGACATCAACAAGCCATCTTTACACCTCAAAGAAAAGAAACACCTTCAAGATGGACACCAATCCAAAGGTATGAAAATGTTTTTCATGGTCACTATTACTCATGTAATGAATATGGTCACAAAGATTTGGAATGAATATATTATGCAAGGAGAGATAATGAAAGATTTCATAACACCCTAAGGTGTTGGATATGTAACTAAGTAGGACACATTGTTGCTCATTGTCACACCATGAGATGCCACAGATGTAGTGGATTTGGCCACAAATCCCAGGATTGATGGAACACAGGAAGACAATCCATGAGTAGTGTTTCATATAGCATGACTAGAAGAACACATCAGGCTATAAGAGAAGACACTTTTGAAAATATGGAAGCTCAGAGCTTAAGTTATGAGAAGCTAGGACACCTTCGGAAGTGGATGAAGAAGACTAAACAATCAGAACAGAATGGAAGCCTTAAGGGAAGCTCAAGTTTGACATCTTCTGAAGAATATGATGCCTACAATGATAAGAACCACATACATATGCAAGATGATCTATAAATAGTTTGTGTACATATGCGAGTTGTCTATTTAGCAGGCCACATATCTATGATAAATGCCTTGGGAAAAAGGCTATGTATATGAATTGTAGCATGGTATGATGGTATAAATTTGTGTTGCAGGGTCTGAGATGGTTTGTTGCAGGGTCTGACGTGGTTTGTTGTAGGTTTTGATTATTACATGTTGGCATACATAATTGATGTATGTATGGTGATGACATATGGTTGAGTGTTAAAATACTATCTTGGATGCATGGTACTAACCCTAGAGTGTGGATTGAAACACTTTCTCTATTGAGGATCAATGTTGGTTCTGACAGTGAAGTTATGGAACTTTGGTTATGAGATATATCATGATGATGATAGCTAGAGATTTCATTGATCTATTGAGGCACACTTCTAGTACATGTATTTTTGAATGCATAGTATTGTTTGTAATGAATGGTGGTAAATAAAGATCTATTGGGGTACATGGTTGATACATATTTGAGTTCCATTGATATATCTTATGATGTATTGTTAGAGGCATATTTGTTGGATATATTGGTGCATGTAGTTGATGAGGTGGTTATATTGTACATCATTGATGAGTCATATAGTTGATGCACTGATAGATGGTATATGTTTTTGGGTGATAGTACTTGGCTAAAGTACACCATTGGTATTACTTGTTTAGCATATACTTTGGTACATGATGTATGGGATTACATAGTTGAGACACTTGATTGATTGAGATACATGGTTGAGGCATTTCATGGGTGACATGACACTTGTTTGAGGCACATGGTTGGCATGTTGGTAGAGACATTTGGTTGGTACATAGTTGGCATATGATTGATACACTTTGTTGGTGATATCTTATGGTACATTGTACAGTATTGATGTACATGGGTGTTGTGCATGGTTGGCACACAATATGGAATAGGATGTACATGGTTGATATTTTTTTCATTTTTGACATATATTTTTCTTCATGATGTATGGTATGGAACAAGTTTGATGCATGGACAGGTCCAAGGATCGTCATAGGAAGATCAGATCATACTTGAGTAGTTTATCTATGTTCCAGTTGAGCAATAGAATTTGCAGCAGAAGCATATTGTAGTGGTAGCATATTGTTCATATTGTAGAGAAGATAGGGGAAGACATACCCATAGTAGGAGTCATTCTTATTCCCATGATTCTAGGAGGATATATTTACCAGATGCAAAGATAAATACTTGGAAAAAGAGCCCTATACTTGGAGAAAGAGCACAGAGACATAGTTCCATGGGGATCGATGGTCACAAGGGAAGCATGAGCGATATGTTTTCAACATTACATCAGAGTGATATCCCTTGTTTAAAAAGGGGAGAGATTATTCAGAGGAATATCAAGGCATCGAGGCAAGGGGAGCATCCCCAAGGAGAGTTCAGGAAGGGGGAGAAGCCCCAAGGACAGAACTACCCTTTTCCATTGATTTCAAAGGGGGAGTGATAGTCACATTGATGTGATTGAGATGACTATTGATGAATATTACTTACATGTATACATTTTACCATCAATGATTGGTGTTGACATCAATGTTGGTATTTCCATCAATGCCAATGGGGGAGATTTTTGGATCATGTTGTCATTCATTTCAAATGATTGATGTCAAAGGAACAATGTATTGTTATATGATTTCAAAGGAACAATGTATTGTCATAGTATATTGATGAAGCATTACCTATGATTATTATAGATGAAGATGAATCAATGACTAAGGGACAATGTCATAGTGATGTATTGTCATGGGTTGGATTGATGTAAAGATGATTCATTATTGTCTTGTCATGGTTGATAGGAAGTACAAATGGATGAACTCAAAAGTGGTCCCCTTATGGTGAAATCCCTCATGGGAAGACGCTTTGCGGTTGAGGTATGCTAGTAGTATGGTTAGAGAACCCATGCTTAATTGTGGAACAATGAGATGAATATCAATGAATTTGTCATTGAAACTATCCTATATGGATAGTGCTTCTCATGCCATTTCTAGTTGTATATGGAACATCACATAACTCCTCACAGTTTGAGATTTATGGCCTTACAAAGTTGGAGGACCCTCATATGTTGGATAGAAGCCCCAAAAGGTCAAAGAAGTCAAAGTGGTTTCAAAGAAGAAATTATTTAAATAATAAAGTGAAGTAATAAAGTCAAAGAGGATTATTTAAATAATAAACTTAATGGAGAACTTTTTAATTATGGAAAGTGGTTATAAGTGGGTTAATCCTAAAATAAGGAAAGTGGCTTAAGTGGACAAGTGGCCATGTGAACAAAGTGGCTAGGTGGACAAAGTTGAATAAAGGTGGCTATGTGAAAAAATGGTTATGTGGATAAACTGGATATGTGGAAAAAGTGGCCTAGTGGATGCTTCTAAGGAAGCTACCTGGAGAGTATAAATAAGAGGCAAGGGTCTCTTATAAGATAATCTCTATTGAGAATATATTGAGTACATATTCTGAGGAAGATATTGACTGGAGGCTCTCATGGATGCATCAAAGTTTCTGTAAGTCTGAGATCTTGACGACGAAAGTTTCGAAAGTTCAGTAACCCTATTTTTTGAAGGAGCAAGCAGGTTGCAGTGGGCCTGAGTGCGTACATATGCGGGCTACAATGAGCCAGAGAACATACACACCCGGGATGAAGGAGGTCAGAGAGCATACAATTGAAGGAATTCATGGAGAATTGAGTGTGAGATGGTGTTAGGTTCCTGAAGGATGAAGAAAGTTCCAGATATGCACTCTATGGGCTCAGATCTGCCATAGAAATTCTAGTATCTTTACATAGTTGTCATGATGGATTCTCTTTCTTATTGTATGGTGAATGCTTAAGGAATTTTTGGTATGGATGTTGTGATATGGTTATGTTGGTTGATTTATAGAGTGAGAAACACTCTTAAGGTTCAATACTTATATGGTTGCTATAGTATATTGGCTACTTATGATTGAGTAACAATCATATTGTATGGTTGAGGAGCATGAGTAAGTTGTTGGAGAGCATAGATGTGTTGTGATTGGTTATGGTATAGATTGGACAGCGAAAGGAACAAATAGTTGTGATTGAAGCCTGCAAAGGATCTGAATTTTCCAAGGAGAGAAAACCCTAGTTGATCAGAAGGAATATGCAGGTTGCAGTACAAATTGGACACATACATACATGAGCTTTACTACTGGTAGGGCATGTACATACGTGTGTTGCACTACTGACAGGTCATGTACCTACTGAAAGATTGGTATCTGTTGAGGATTGAATCCTGCTCTCAGTTGGTGATGAGTTGTGTAAGTTGAGTATTTCATTGCAGAGATAGTGCTCTTGTGGAGTTGTAACTCTATTCAATTGTTGTTGATAAACCCAAGGATTGTAGTCCATAATAAAAATAAAATTGTACATACTTCTTTTGTTCTTTGTGTTAATTATGGTGATGGTTTATTTATGATATATGTTGTTTTTATCTGTTGTTGATATGTGTTCACATACAACTGGTTATAAATGAAAGTAATAAGTGATGAGTAAATGGTGATTGCTAACTAAGTATTTTTTGTGAAGGGAAGTTTAAAAAGAGCCCTACACTGATTCACCCCCCTCTCAATGTGGTCAGTTTGTCTAACAAAATAAATTTCTCGAGTAGTTGGGTTACTTACCAAATTCAGTTTTCTTAAAAATTTAGGAGTCTAATTCTTTGGTACTGTAGTACTAAACCTTCATGTCTTCTCTACCAACCTTTCCATCCACTCGGTCAGAATTTTTCAAAATTCTCCAAAGAAAATTTCATGAAGATCCATGAACACATACCTTTGCATCCATTTATTGTCACTCATCTGAGGTTTCATTTTCTCTTGTCGTGTTAATTTCCATTATTCTCATTCGATACAGTCTGTGATCTCCTTCTTAGTTGACATCCAAAACATCCCCTTAGTCCCAATGTCTCGGTCCCGAAAATAGAACCATTTGTTGGCTTAAAATGGTTTGTGCATGGGCTATAAGACCCATTTTTTTGGTTAAATATGACCAACAAACCCACAAGATACCGTGTTATAGCTCAAAATTCCACTAGTATGCATTTTTTACATTGGCCTACTCATTTACACATTTTCCAACCATTTTGTTGAGGTTCCTCTTAAAAAACACTATTTTGTATGGTGTATGCACCCTGCTACATATGCAGCATGCATACATATGCTATTTTCATACCTAACAACCGGCGTATACTCTAAAAGGTTACAAAAACTAAAAAAAATTGTGCTTTCGGGCTAAGTTTATGGGATATTTTGGGTTGCAGAACCATTTGACCTTTTGTATCCCTTTTGAAAATCGTATAACCATCATTTTCTCCATATAAAAGGGCCCTAGGGGGTTCATTTGAAAATATGAAAGAAAAGGAAAATGAACTATATCAAATTTCCCCCCTTGCGATCCAGGCCTTTGCATCCCATTCCAAGTTTTCATCCTCAACATTTTCAATCATTCATCCTCCTTATTTAATCCATCCATTTCCCTATATTAGCATGTTGTTTTTCAGGATCTCACTTTGGGAATGGTGCACTTGGAGTCTAAATAAAATAACCCACGCGAGGTTCATGGAGTAGCATCGACAAGAGTAATGTTTTATATTACTATATTGTTATCAATAAAAGAGAATCTTCTTTTCCCAAATCTATGTGTCTTGTTGTTTATATTTATAAATGTTTTTCATGAATATCTAGACCTTTAAATTATCTTTGTGATTATGCATATTTTGTTCCATATTGTTCTTTGAATGTTTTTCATGCCAGCATTGGGAGGAGGCTTGCAACCTAGGAGCGAACAACGAGAGGAAAGGATCTACTACAAACGAAAGGACTTAAGGTGCATACTTTCATTTATTCTCCCTTTCCTTAATTGTTATTAGGTATTGTTGGATTTCGGTAGAATAGAAGTAATTTTGTCTTTTAAGGCTTCATGGCTTTGCCTGGTCACTAGACCTGGATTAGGGGGATTTTTCCCCATAGCACGCTGAATCTTTTGGCATCACCTTCTTGCACAGATGAGTTCTCACCCGAGGGATCTATGGGGACAGTAGGAACTAGGCTTCTACAAGAGTAAGGGAAATGGAAGTAGATATATGAGTCATTATTCCTTCTTCTAGCTTATGTATGTGTTGAACTATTACAGATATTATTGTTGTCATTCATCAATATTGCACCATAATAAATCCATAAAATAAGTATAGTCTATGAAATATAAAAACATCATTCATAAATGCACACAAACAAGTAAAGAACATAAGATGCAAGATTATCTCTCAACTTTGTCTTTATTCATCTTATGAAATTATTGCATTCATGATTCTTGCATAATATCTAGCCTCTATTGACTCTCTCCAGACTCTACTGACTCTCGCTTATCAATAATATTATATTTCTTACCCCACCTATTACATATTTATACCCAAAATATAGTTCTTAAATCCCTATTCTATCTATCACAAAATAGCCCATTACAATGGATGGAACGACCAGCTTTAGTTAATTGGTTGTTTTCTTTCTTATGTTTTTCACTCTTTATATAAATTTTATGTTGTTCTTCTATTTCTGGAAAAGTGCATTGTCTTCCTTTGCACTTTCTCCTCTAAGTCACTTTCTTTATTCTTCTGCGTGTGAATTCTCTTCGTCCTATGTGATTTCCTTCCTTCTGCACCCTTCCTTATGTTCCCTTTCTTCTATGCACTTTCTTCTGTGCACTTTCTTTATCCTTAGGTTTTTTCTCCCAAAATTGTATCCAAAAACTACCTATCCAATAAAGAGAGAGAGATGAAAAGAGTGAGAGGCAGATAGAGAAAAATAGAGAGGGGATATAGAGAGAGATATATATGTTAAGAGAGAGGGAGGGATAGTGAGGGAGAGAGTGAGTGAGTGAGAATGAGAGAGAGATAGAAATATGGAGAGATAAATATAGAGTGAGGGTGATATAGGGGTAAATGTAGGAGAGAGAGAGAGGGAGAGAGGTAGGGAGAGAGGGAGAGAGAGTGAGAGGTGTAGAGTGATTTTGAGAGAGAGAGAGGGGGGGTAGAGAGAGGGAGGGAGGAATTGAGGGAGTGAGAGGTAAAGAGAGAGAGGGGTGGGAGTAAGGGATAGAGAGAGAGAGAAACAAGGAGAAAGGGAGAGAGGTGAAAAGGGGGGGAAGAAATCAAGATGAGAGAGAGTGAGTGAGAGAGAGATGTATAGGAGTATATATGGAGTTAGAGAGAGACAATGAGAGAGAGGGGGGAATTGGAAGGGAGAGAGATGGTAGGGGAGTGAAGGGAGAGGGAGAGTGTGTGAGTGTGATAAAAATAGAGGGGAGGAAGGAAAAGGGGAGGGAGATAGAGTGTGGTGCCAGAGGTTCAGATAGAGAAGGGAGGGGAGAGAGGTAAAGAGAGATATGGGGGAATATGTGGGGAGAGACAAAGGGAAATATGGATAGAGGGAATTATAAGGGGTAGATGGGGGAGAGAGATAGGGAGAAGGGGGGATATAAAGTGAGTGATAAATTGATCAAGTGAGAGAGAGTGGTCTGAGAGAGGATAATATAGAGGGAGGTAGGGGCTTATAGGGAGAGTGAGTGAGAGAGAGAGAGAGATAAAATGAGAGGGAGGAGGAGAGAGAGTTAGATGCAAGGGAGAGAGAGAGAAATAATAGCAAAGGGGGAGAGAGAGAGAGAGAGGAGGGAGAATAAAGGAGGGAGAATAGAGAAGGGAGAGAGGGAGAGAGAGGGAAAAAATGAGGGAGGGGAAAGGGGGGTGATACATCATTCGAGAAATAGAGAGAGATATGTGAGCGGAGAGAGAGATAATGAGAGATAGGAAGAGAGAGGGGNACAAAGAGAGTGAGTGGGGTATATATAGAGGGTAAGTGGGGACACAACGAGTGAGAGAGAGAGAGAGGGAGAGAGTGGTTAGAGAGAGAGAGGAAGATAAATGGAGTTAGGGAGAGGAGGGTAGAGGGATGGAGGGAGGGAGAGGGGGAATAGAGATATTTCATTTTAATAGGAATGTGTGTGTGTTTCTATTACTAATAAATCATGTTCACTTTAGGAATACCTGCATGTTCCTAAAGCGTGCATGCATTATTTTTATTTCAATGTTTTTAGGAACGTGTACGTGTTATTATACACATGTTATTAGGAACATGTGTGTGTTCTTGGGAACATGCCTACATGTCTTTTTGAGTGGATATTTGCAGTTTTTCAAACCTATCATATCAGGAACATGTGTGTGATCCTTGAAATGTGCATGTGTTCATGCGAGTGCGTGTTCCTTCTCACCCCGTTGCCACTTTATCATCCATAAACTTCATGCACTCACCCTTATAAGCAAGGACAAATAGTTGAGCCTCTATCAAATCCACATAAGTATGAAAGTAGAGAGTGAGTTTATATATCCATGAATCTAAGATATCTTCATTCTTTTGTCTGCCATATTTCAGTAAGGTGATTCTTGTATCCAATTGAGAAATGGAAGTCTGAGGTTTCTTTGTTAAACATCCATAGAGGGAACTAGATATTGTTTGGGAAATGTTTTTTAGGGGTGATTCTCATCTAAATACAAATATCTATGAGAATGAAAATAGGTGTGATATGAGGGAGGAGAGTCTAAAAACCTTAGTGAAATAGAGAAGGAAGGTATGCTGGGCCAAGGCAAGTTAGAAAGATGGAAAGAGGTAGCAATCTGTGTTAGGAAATAGTCTCCAAGAGAGATATGAAGAAACATAATTGAAAAATCAATAAATTGACGTAAGGAAACTACAAAGGAGATCTGGATGGGAGGTTGTTTCTCCAAACAAACCCAATATGCTAAAAAAACTTCTCGTTGAAGCAATTCTTCAACTTCTATTCTAGATTGAAGTAGAGAATGGCTTGAGAGCTAGAACCAACATAGATCTGAGTGGGAGGTGCGCTTTAAAGGAACCAGATATGAACTTATGTCATGATATTTGAGAGATCATTACTAGGTGTCCCAAATCTATGTGTCTTATTTTTTATATTTATAAATTGTTTTCATGAATATCTAGACCTTTAAATGATCTTGGTGATTATGCATATGTTGTTCTATATTGTTCTTTGAAGTTGTTTCAGGCCAGCATTGGGAGGAGGCCTGCAACCCAGAAGCTGTTAAAATATTGTAACTACAAAGAGTATTCTATTTATTATTGATTTATTATTCATTAGATCAATCCCCTTTTGTGGATTGATCATGTCGGGCATTGTAATTGACCAAATCCCATTTTGTGGATTGGTCAAACCCTAAATATATTATGAAAATTGAGAAGTTAGATCCCAGGATAATTAAAGTGGTTTTAACCATTAAGAAGACAAGTCTGCCTTGCTCAATGAAGAGACACCTTCCCAACACCTTCCAATTTTTATAAATAAAGGAAGCCAATGCCTCATTTCATTTTCTCATTGAGTGCGCAAGTTTGGTAGTTGCAGTTGGGAGAATAAGGAAGAGAGAGGCACATTGGTCAGTAGAGGATATTCTCTAGTGTTTGGTTTATTGTCTTGGCATTGTATTGGATATCTATATTAATGAAGTTTTTGTTGGGTTTCTCCCCCATGAGGGTTTCCCAAGATAAATGATGTGTATCTTGTCATTGTGTTTCTCTCAATGATCCTATCTATTATATGGTTATCTAGTAAATTGAAAAGAAACCTAATAATATATTAAACCTTAACATGGTATCAAAGCTAAGCTAAAGAGAGAATATTTCACTGGATAAAGAAAAATATCACTATTTTCATACAAGAAAATTAGGGATTTTTATTGAAGAGAAATTTCATCCTAAAAATCATCTAGAAAAATGTGCCCTGGCCTAGGGAACTATTTGGCACCTTCAACGCACTTTTTCATTGGATAGAACTCTGTGAAAGTGAAACCCTAGTTAAAGCCCTAGTTTTCAGTGTTACCAAAAAACCATAAGTACCAGGAAACCAGGAAACCAAAAACTGTACGAGAAGTAGTAGTCCAGAATTCCACTGGTCAAGTTTGAAGAGGAAAATTTTGAATTTTATGAAATCTAAATGCACCACGATACTCACCTCAGCCAAGTGCACCTCTTGGTAAGTTCAAAATTAAATTATGATCATTTTCAATTTATGGTCATTTTCCTAGCTCTATGTAAAGATGTCTGCAAGCACTAAGCTTGTTGACAAGCTAGAAGGTGTGGAAATTTTTTTTGTTTGGAAGTATAGGATTGCACTCATTCTTGAAGAGAATGACCTATTAGGATTCATTAAAGAAGATGTACCAGAACTTGCTAATGTTGTAGCTAAATAAAAACACCAAAAGGACACAGTTAGGGCCAAAAGAATCATTGCAGATTCTATTAAAGATCACTTGATTCCTCAAGTGGCTTCAAAGAAGACTTCAAAAGAAAATTTTGATTCCCTAACCAGATTTTATGAAGGAAATAACATCAATTGGAATATGAATCTAAGAACTCAACTCAAAATTACAAGGATGCAGAAAGGAGAAACAATTCAGGAATACTTCTCTAGAATATCACAATTCAAATAATATCTAGAAGCAATTGGTGATACTCTAGATGAATACAAACTTATAATGAAATCCCTTAATGGTCTCACAAGACCTTGGGATGCATTCATCCAAACTATTTGTGCCAGAAAGGAGAATTTAAACTTTGACAGTCTTTTGGAAGAATGTGTCCAAGAAGAAGCAAGAGTAGCTAACCGAGAATCATTACTATCAAGAGATGAAGATAAATCCCTAGATACTCATACTAAATGAGGAATAAAGAGGTCTTACTTCCAGGTATAAACTCATAAGGAGTCTCACCCCAAAAACAAATTCATACATAAAGAATATTACCCTTCAGGGAGATTCCAGAAGTTTCAGAAAGGTCAAAGAAGAGAAAAATATTTCTCATCCTACCAATGTTACCATTGTGACAATATGGGAGATATTGCTAATAATTTTCCATCTAGATGAGAAGAATACAAGAAGAGAAACAAGAGGCATCGTTCCCATACAGTTAAAGATGAAGAGCCACCCACAAAGATGATAAAATAACATTTTGAAGACTATGTCTTAATCTATGCCCTCTTAGGATCGATGTTACCTAATGAGGACACTTGTCTCATATACAGTGGTACTTCCAAGCATATGACAGGTCAAAGAGAAATTCTCTCTTTCCTTACAGAAAATATTTTTTCCCAGAAAGTTACACTTGGAGATGATTATCAATACCCTATCAAAGGAGTAGGAGAATCAAATCACAAACTTGATTCAGGGATCCCAATGAAAATGAAGGATGTAATATATGTACTAGGTTTGACAAAGAACTTGCTTTCTATCTCAGCTTTAGAGAAGAACATCTTTAGAGTTTCTTTCATAGATGGAGAAGTCCTTATGTGGCCCAAAGGAAAAACCATGGAAGAAGGATTTGTTATTAGAAAAGAAGAAGGTGGCTTGTATAAGCTAAAGGGTCACTTAGAAGCATCCTTGACCCATTCCATTTTGAATCCATGTGAAATTTTGCATAGAATACTAGATCACATAAACTACAAGGCATTACCATATGTAATCAAGGCAATCATAGGTCTACTAGAATTCAGGGTTGACCATGAAGGTGTGTGCAATGGATGTGCACAAGGAAAGAAAATCAAGAACCCTTTCCTAAAGGGAGACAGTAAAGCAGAAGGATTCCTAGATCTCATTCACTCAGATGTATGTGGCCCAATTCCAACAACCTCCATAAGTGGGTATGTATAATATGTGTCTTTTATTGATGACTATTCTCGCAAAACCTGGGTTTACTTTTTGAAATCAAAAGATCAAGTCTTCAGTAAATTCAAGGAATTCAAAGCCTTGATAGAGAATCTATCTGAAAGAAATATCAAGATACTCACGTCAGATAATGGAGGAGAATACACCACAAAAGAGTTTGAATTTTTTTTCAAAGATGTTGGGATCAAGAGGGATCTCACCACTCCCTACAATCCTCAACAAAATGGTGTAGCGGAAAGAAAGAACAAAACTATAATGGAAGTAGTGAAGACTATGATCCATTATCAAGATCTTCCAATGCACTTATGGGAAGAAGTAGAAAAAACAACAATATATGTACAAAACAGATTGTCCCATAGTGCACTTGGGTTCAAGACCCTTGAAGAGATGTTCTCTGAAAAGAAGCCAAAAGTAAGCCATCTCAAAATATTTGGTTTTCATGTATCTGTACACATTCTGAAACAGAAGAGAACCAAGTTGGACCCTTTAGGAAAGAAGGGAATATTTTTTGGATGCTGTGAGGTCTCCAAGGCCTTTAGAGTTTATATACTAGGTTACCATCATATTGATATCAATAGGGATGTAACCTTTGATGAATATGCAACACTCAATAAATCAAGAAGATGTTATCTTGAATAAGTATATGAAGAATAACCTATGGCTCCCAGAGTTGTAGAACCAGTAAGGGAAGTCATAACTTCCCTCGATGAGGAGATTCTAGAATATCATGACATAATAGAATCCCAAGAACCTCCCCATATGATGATCTCCCACAAGAGAAATCCATCCTGGGCAAGGGAACTTATTCAATATGGAGAGAAGTATGGTTTCCCTTAAGGAACCATGAGACAAGTCAAGAAACCCAAGCCATTCTCTAGTTATATGGATTTTATGTGTGATTGCTTAGAGAAGGAGCCTACCTTCTTTGAAGAATCTATTCAGAAGAAAGAATGGGCAGATGTCATGACAGAATAATACCAATCCATTATAAATAATGATGTATGGGAAATAGTTCCCAATCCCAAGAGAGAGGATGCGGTATCTTCCAAATGGATTTTCAAAATAAAACATGTTGTTGATGGAAGCATTGAGAAATACAAAGAAAGGTTTGTTTCTCATGGATTTTCTCAAAAGGAAGGCATTGACTATGAAGAGATGCTTTCTCTTGTAGTCAAATACACTTCAATCAGAACCATCATAGCTCTTGTAGATAAGATGAAGTGTAAGTTACACTAGATGGATGTGAAAAAAACTTTCTTGAATGGTGTCATTGAAGAAGAAGTGTATATAGAACAACCTCAAGGGTTTCAAGTTGAATAAAGGAATATGTTGGACATATTGTCATTGATGTATTATCATTTATGTATTGTCATTGATGTCAACAACTGATTTCATTACGTTATAATGATGATTTGGTATAAAGAGATGATGCACATGAAGCTCAGAAGGGAAAGCGCATTGCAGAAACACGATCAGGATTGAAATCCCCATAGTAAAACTACAAAAGAATCGAGGAAGGATATTGTCCACGGATGTAGATTTTGGGAAAAACCAGGTCCACCAGATTACAAGAGACAAACTATTGGAGGACTAATCAATTATCATATCAATTCATGACCATTGGATACGCAAGCGCCAAATCAAGGGCAAAGATTGATTGCAGAGCACAAAGGGACAGTTAAACAACACGTTAATTCCAATCCCACAATTAGTCTAGACCATCAGATCTCATCGATTCAAATATTGATGACTGTGGTTGATACACCAACAATTGAACAACTTCAATTACAGATTTTGGGTGATGGGATAAACCACACGCAAGTTACAATTCTGCAATCCACACCGACCGTCGATGGTCACCCACTAATAGACATACAATTAGCATCAGTTCCACTGCCAATGAAAAGTTATTATTGAATAACTCGACAATAGTTTTAAACTTTATGCTAGTTGGTACCCCTCAATCATCCTTGATCATTGATATGCTCCGAGAGAATTCTCGACCGTCGGATCAATGCAAGTAGAAGGATAGGATAAGAAAAGATGAATGCAAGAGACCCGAAGTCTTGAAGTGAATGAGAACCATCGGATTTGGAAAATACATGATGTTCATTGGATTAAGATAGTGGCCAACTTCAATGCTGACTACTTTGGGGGAAAAGGATTCAGAACATATGATTTCACCCGAAGGCCAAATTTATGAAGTCATGAAGTAAAGACATGTGGCACAATCAAATGGTGAAAAGTGTCAAGGTGCTATTATCATTTCAGGTATTTGTAAGTCATGAATCTATGTGACACATGGAAGCCACTCGATCAGTGCCACTTCAACAAGTGGCATTTGCAGCTATGTCACTCCAAGAGTATGTACTTCTGGAGTTTCTCCACCAGAAAATGCCTAGAGTCCTGAAGTTCTGAAATGATAGAGAACCATTCATCATGCAAGTGAAATCTAACCATCTAATCTACTTCGGAGAAATGAACTTCGAAATATTGAAGGTGTGTGTAAGAAGAAATCACCCGAAGCACCAAAATCCGAAGTTAACACTAACCGTTGATCTAATTCAGGAGTATTCTCAACCAATGATAAAGCATAGTGGAAGGATAGCGTAAGTGGAGGTGTTAACCGAAAACAAGCAGTCACCACCACTTTAACACTTATTCAGAAGCTAATCACTTCGGAGGAATTTCTACTCCATAGTCCCGAAAGTCGTGAAAGCTGAAGTTCTGAAGTAAATTACAATCGTCCATCTCATTGTGTGATTAAAACGTGATTGTTTATTGTGATAAGTGATCAAGCACCTACTTGGCCTAGTACCTGGTCACCACTTGTGGTCATATGGAATAAATAAACAAAGGACGAAAGAAGAGGCAATGCTTAAATTAATAAGCTTGTGGTTCTTTACCTATGGTAATATGTAAATGGTTTGAAGGAAGCGCCTCTACATAATTTTATTTCTGCAATATTTGTAGAGACATGAAATTAAGTTAAATGAAATTGATCCATACCTGTGAGAGATTAATGAAAAACATTTTCATTAAATTGAAAAGGATTCTCGATAATATTTGAATAAAGAAAAACAAATGAGATTATTGTTAATGAAGAGGTGTGATGGTCCAAACAAAGGGACATAATGTTTCATATCTCACACCAGTTGGAAGAGTATATAAACAAGAAAGAGTGGTGAGAAGAAAGTGTCTCTACGGTCCATATAAGAAGATCAAAACATAAGCAAATTCCAAGAACAAGAGCTATTGGTTCTGATGCAGTGAGGGTGGAAGGGAGGAGCATGGAAGGATTTATATCCTTACTAAGAAAATGGTAAATACAAGGGAATTGGTGCTTCCTAGGGTTGGTTCCCTAAATACAAGGGAGTTGGTGCTTCCTAGGCTTGGTTCCCTAAAGATGAGGGCATTGGTGCTTCCTAGGGTTGGTGCTTTGAAGAAGGGTATTGGTGTCTTCTAGATTTGGTGCTCTAAAAAGGATTGGTGTCTTCTAGATTTGGTGCTCTAAAAAGGATTGGTGTCCTTCACTATTCTTTATAAAAACTTGAAATTCTTATTAAATATATTTATATAATTTATTTTGCATACAATTAATTGTTGATTTATTGTGGTAATCAATAAAATATAAAAAGTAACTGCTAATTGTGAAAAAGGGGTAACACTTATCCCCCCCCCCCTCGCTCAATATTCCAACAATTGGTATCAGAGCGGGTGCCTTCAACACAGTCTAACAACTGGAAGGTATATACTGAATATGGATCAACAAGAGGGAATGTCTAACAACAAAGAACCATTGTTCAATGGAGGAGGCTATGATCTATGGAAAATAAGAATGAAAAACTTCTTGTTGTCTCTTGTTTTTTATGTCTGGCAATTTGTTGTAGATGGTTACACTACACCAACTACTCCACCCAAAGATACTGCAGGAAAGAAAATCATCAATAACAACTCAAGAGAAGTTAATGCAATTCTAGAAGGGTTGATAAATTCTATATGTGTGAAGGTTATGCATTGTAAATCAGCCAAATAAATATGGGACAAGTTGGAGGTTGTATATGAAGGAGATGAAAAAGTTAGGGAAGCCAAACTACAGACCTATAGAACTTAGTTTGAGAATCTAAAAATGAAATAAAAAGAAAATATTGTTGAGTACCTTCATAGGGTAGATGAAGTGGTTAATTCAATTAGAGCAGAAGGAGAAGAAATTACAGATAAACCTATTGTGAAAAAATTACTAAGGTCGTTACCTATGAGATATGATGAAAATATTTCTTCATTTGAAGATATATCTGATCTAAACACACTCACAGTTGATCAGCTTCATGGAATTTTTACAGCATATGAAATGAGAATAGGGAATGATAAATCAACAAAAGATGAAACAACCTTTAAAGCATCTAAGAAAAAGATGATGCATGAGAAAAATAACAATGATAAGTTATCATATATATCACATGTAGAAGAGGCCAACTTTATAAAGAAATTCTAGAAAGGATTTGGAAAATATAAAGGAAATCTACCTTTCAAATGTTTCAACTGTGGCAGAATTGGACACTTTGCTAACAAACGTCCCAATCCCATACATGAGGAAAATATGAAGAAGTTCACAACCAGGAAAACCAATACAAGAATAAATTCTATAAGAAAAATAAAAACTTCTACTCTAAAGAAGACATCAACTCTTCATACATAAGTGAAGATGAAGTTTCAGAGCTTCTATTTATGGAAATGAACACTCGAAATAATAGTGTAGATGATGAAAAAAGAATTGAATTTGAAAGAGAAGTCAACCTAGAAGCTGAACTGATTAGTTCTCTGGAGGAACTAAGAAAGTATAAAAGGAAGAACAATCTACCTAGGGAACAATTTCAAGAATTTGAAGAATCACTTCAAGAAAAAGAAATAGATGCATTAAGAACTATCAAAGAATCATATTAGATCATTAATGATTTAAAATCCCATCTCCCGGAAGCTAACAAAATTGAAGAAGTCATTTTAAAACAACTTAGTGATAAAAAACAAGCATGTGAGAAATTAGAAGTTGAGATTAAGCTGCCAAAAGGTGAACTTGAGAAAGAAAAGAAGAGATGAAAATTTGGAAATAGTTCAAAGATCTTGGATGAAATTCTCAGTAGTCAAAGATCACCAAACAACAAGACTAGTTTGGGATACACCCAAGACTCAACTTCTACATCACAAGGTTCTTCCAAAAGACCAATAAGTTATGCAGATGCTCAAAAGGGATCCTTAAGAAGATAAGATAATAAGGAAAATATGATACCATTAAACGCTATTCCACATAAAGAGAAATAAACATTCCCTACTAGAGTAAAAAATGACAGGAAGAAAACAATCACCAGAAGGAATACCTCTAAACATTCATTTATAGGATATTGTTAGTCTTGTAGAAATTTTGGACATAAGGTAGTACACTGCAAAGCATATGAAAAATAAAATCATAGAAATATCCAAAGGTATAAGAATAATGAGTACAATACAGAGAAGAGAAACTATAACTCATTTTCTCCCTTGCAAAACTTAAATATTGAATGTAAAAAATGCAACAACTATGGTCATAAAACCAGAGAATGTAGATTACCAATGCAATCCCTAAAAACAGGAAAACCTAACAAACATAATAAGAAGACATGGAAAATAAAATATGAAGTACCAAACAAGAAAGACGATGAAAATATTGCTCTTGAAATTGATGAAGTTAATAATAGGAGATTGGTGGGTAAAACTTCTAATAAGGAATATAATAATCAAAGCTATGCATATAAAGTAGATCAAACTCAATACATAAAAAATGCTAAAACAAAATATGGCACAACTCCAAAACTTGATAATGTCATACAAGAAGATTATCCATTACCCAACAAATGGAAATTAATAGAGGAATATTCTCAAAACAAGGATAAAGAAGCTTCTGGTGCACATAATAGTGGCGTTGATGATGAATCTTCAACAGTAGAAGAACTAGAAGAATTGAGTGATGATTGTCTTAGAAATTTTTCAATCCTATTTTAATGGTCCACTGAAACTCATTCTCAAAGAAAAATTAAAAAAAAAAAAGGGAAGGAGAAATTAGGGAAGACTTAAAAATCATTCATGTTGATGCTCCTATGAGCATTGAAGAACATAAAAATGAATATGATCATTAAAAGCATCATGGCTTGATGATATAACTCTATGAAGGATCTAACATAGTTTATTGTAGGTTTTCATCTGCCCAAGAACAATACAGGGTATGTGTTAAGAACCTAAATGGATCTACAATATAATCACCACAAATACTGAATACACAATAGATCCACAAAGAAATATAGAAGAAACCACACTATATTATTACCAAACCCTTGAGGTAGGGAAACACCATACAATGGATCCTATTATGGAAGGGATCCTCTCTTGTTCACTTGCCTCTTCAAGGGGGCATCCTCCTATTGAGCCACAACTCACAATACAATATTTATCTTCATATCCCATTACATTGCTTGAACCCCTTTATATAGTTATACCATCACCTAAGAACATTCTAGAGGAGGAATCTTCTAGAAGTAGAACCTTCTATGAAGTCCTCTTACATTTATTATATCTGACTACTCATTTATTATGTCTAACTACCATAGTGAACCTTATTTAATAATATAGTGGACCTATTCCACCTTACATTGAATGACCTCCACTATTATCATTATGGGCCCTCTAGGCCCCCCCACTACCTCTCTAGCTACCTAACATTCCATCCCCCTTATGAAATCATTGTCCTCAACGCTTGATGTACAACCATATACCAGGGTCCCATGGATAAGTGTGGACCATAGTGCTGAAGTAGACTAAAGAACCAGGGTCCCATAGACAAATGAAAACTATCATGTTGAAGTAGTCCAACATCGATTGTGAATTGGGGTCCCATGCCCAAGTGTTCATGTGAACTGCACACGAAATATATCTGAACTCAAAAACCATCTGAAAATGATACTCCAAATATCTACATTGATCATGGGGATCCAAATATGTAGATCCCTCCATATCCCCAAAATCATTTGAATAACATACTAGTACTAAACAATATTGAAAAATAGTGTTCATAGAAGATGTTGGACTTCTCTCCATAATGTGCTCTATATGAGGTGAAGGAGAGTCATCAAATAGAAGATGGAAGTGGTTGTCATCCCAGAAATGAAAACTATCCATATACCAATCATCACAATCGTCCTCAAAAGCATACCAATAATACACTTCTTGATGATATTCATTCATGATGTCCACCATAAGAAATCTCTCCTGCATACTATCAAATGAATCTTGAATACTACAAAAACTATCATTGAGGCCATCTGCAAGGTCATGGAATCTGTCATGCAATGTACCACACCATTGGGCTTTGAATGCTTCAGTAATATGTAGAATTTCTTTGAGGGTTTGAGAAGAAATAGCCATCTGATCACCCTATGAAATCTACAGTCGCACCATCGTCACGAAAAAACCCAAAAAATAGAACAATAAATTACTGCAGAAAATCGCGACGTTTTCTGGAAAAACCCTGAAAAACTGTTGAATTTAAAATGCTCATAACTTCACTTCCCAAACTCTGTTTTGGCTGATTTGTTTTTTGAAATTGGATGAAATTGTGAGAGGAACTCATATCTATAATTTGTTTGGGAAAATTCGGCCTCTAGCTGCTACATAAATAAAATAAAAAATCGCGTCGTCGTCCGCGAAAAAACCCTGAAAAATTGCAGATTTTAAAACTTCAATATCTTGACCTTCCAGACTCTGTTTCGGACGATTTTGTTTTTCCACTTTGGTGTTTTTCTGAGAGGAACTCATATCTACAACCTGTTTCTACAAATTTTATACATAAATATACTGAAAATTTTTGGAATATCGCGGTCCTCTTTTTTCTTCTCCAAAAAAAAAAATGCAAAAATAAAAAATATTTTCCCACAATATCTACCAAGGAAAGTACTCTGATACCACTTGTTAATAACCAAATAATTGCATACAAAAATACCACAAATATTCAGAGAAAAATATAGAAAACCACAAATTTATTATAAAAACCCTTGAGGTAGGGCAACACCATAGAATGGATCATATTATGGAAGGGATCCTCTCCTGATCAATTGCCTCTTCGAGAGGGAATCCTCCTATTGAGCTACCGCTCCAAATACAATAATTCTTTTCATTTCCCATTACATTGCTTGAACCCCTTTATATATTTCTACCATCACCTAAGAACATTCTAGAGGAGGAATCTTCTAGAAATAGAACCTTCTAAGAAGTCCTCTTACATTTATTATATCTAACTACCCATTTATTATGTCTAACTACCATAGTGAGCCTTATTTAATAATATAGCGGACCTAGTCCACCCTACATTGAATGACCTCCACTATTATCATTATGGGCCCTCCAGGCCCCCCCACTACCTCTCTAGCTACCTAACAAATATTCAACACAAAGTTGGCATACCAACAATATCAACATGAAGTTGGAAATATTCAGCACAAGTCTGGCATCATAACAACATCAACATGAAGCTAGAAATCTTCAGCACAAGGCTAGCATCACAAAAACATCAGCATGAACCTGAAAATATTCAACAATAGGCTGGCATCACAAAAACATCGGCACGAAGCTGGAAATCTTCAACACTAGGTTGGCATCAACACTACTCCCCCTTTCAAGGGAGGTCCTTTCGGACTACATCAAGCTTATCTCGAAAGTGTTCAAACTTTACACAAGATAGAGGCTTGGTCAACACATCAACAACCTGTTCATTCGTGCTAACATACTAGATCTTTATGGAAACTCTATATCATAGATGTAATGATATCAGATCTCTATGTGTTTTGACTTGTCATGGAACACATGGTTCTTTGTCATCTTTATGCAACTTTAGTTATCACATAGGATCATGATTGCTTCCATCTCCAGATTGAATAGACCTATCAACAACTTTGGAAGCCATATGGCTTCACAACTGGACGAACATGCAACCATGTATTCTTCTTCTTCCATGTTGAGAGAAATGCTTGATTTCTTCCTACTCTGCCTGAGATCATGGCTGACCCTAGACTAAAAAAACATCTTGAAGTGCTCTTTTTGTTAGAGACACTTCCATCCAAATCTGAATGGGTATAACCACTCAGTTTGAAGTCATGATCTCCATTATAAATGAGACCACAATTTAATGTACCCTTAAGGTACCTCATCACATGTTTTGCAACAACTAGGTGAACATGTCTAGGCTCTAACAGAAATTGACTTGAGGTGTTCAAAGAAAAACATATATCTGGCTTGGTTTTTGTCAGATACATCAACGATCCAATGATCTGTCTGTACAGTGTAGCATCAATAAATTATGACGAAGTGTCAACCTGGATATTTAAATTTGTTTCTATGGGTGTATTCATGGATTTGCACTCCAACATATCAAATCTCTTCAGTATTTCAACTGCATACTTCCCTTAGTTAAGGAAGATCTTCTCTAGGCTCTACCAGACCTCAAGACCTAATAAATAGTGCATTAGGACAAGGTCTTTCATCTTAAATTATGCAACAAGATTCTTCTTACAATCAGTGATGATATTTTATTCTCCATTTAAGAATACATCATCCACATACAACAAAAATATACCAAGCTCATCATTCATAACCTTGACGTAAAGGTTAGAATCAACTTTACTCTTGGTAAATCCCAATATCGTCAGGAAAATGTCAATCCTTCCATACCAAGATCTAAGAGCTTGCTTCAATCCATACAGAGCCTTCTTCAACTTCCATATATGAGTCTTCTGTTGGAATACTAAGAGGGGGGGTGAATTAGTATTACCACTTTTTCACAATTAGTAGTTACTTTTTATATTTTATTGATTACCACAATAAATCAACAATGAATTGTATGCAAAATCAATTATATAAATATATTTAACAAGAATTACAATTTTTTATACAGAATAATGAAGGACACCAATCCTTTTTAGAGCACCAAATCTAGGAGACACCAATCCCCTTCTTCAAAGCACCAACCCTTGGAAGTACCAACTCCCTCGTATTTAGGGAACCAACCCTAGGAAGCACAAACGCCCTTCTATTTAGGGAACCAACCCTTAGAAGCACCAACTCTGTGGAAATTTTCTCCCAGTAATTTTCCCTCCAATGTTTGACATGGGGGAGAGGTTTAAGGAGCGCAGAGGTGACCTTTTCCCTGTTGAAAAAATAATGAACGGAGAAATAACCTTCTAAAAGATTTAACCATTTGTCTAGGAAATCCACATCTATCTGACCTTCAAATATGGGAATATAAAAATTAACCTGTACCTTGAAAGGAGAGGTGCTTCCAAAGTGTCTGTTTGATGAATATGTGCTTTTTGCTATCAGCAGGCATTGAAGGATGTGGGAAAACTTCTCCATCATTTCGTCCCTATGTCACGTGAGAGCTTGCTCAAGAAACAGATTGATAGGATCGTCTGCTCCTTCGTTTTTATTTTCTTTCACCATGGAGGGTTACTTGGGTGTGCAAGAGAGATTTTCTTCAAGAGAGACAAGCTTGAGACCCAACTTCCTATCCTCGAACCTCATTGAGGACATGCACTGAAAAATGATCAAGAGCAGCCTGCACTGATACCACTGATCCGGATTATTTTTGGAATGAAATGAGAGTAGATATATAATAAATAAATGTACAGAGATATCGAGGATATCTAATAATATAACATAAATGTATCAAAGATGCAACCACAAACACAGAGATACAATAATACACGATTTCTATTAATGAAAGAAATGTACAGAGACTGTAAAAATACAGAGTGAAAGACTCTCTAGAATGGTGACAGCTTTTCTTTGAGAAGAGATGTGACAGCTACTCGCATTCACAAGACAATGAATGTTACAATGAGTCTCCAAAGTAATTATTAACATAATTAAAATCGAAAACCCCAACATGGGAAGATGAAAAGCCAACTATTTTGTGGACCCCGTTTTGGGTAGTTTGGTGTATCAACTTCCCTAGGGTGTAACTTTGGCATACGATCTTCGTTTCGGGTGCACAATAGATCAGTGGAAATATCTATCCGAGGAATACAATAGTTGGAAGAAAACATTGTGATGACATTTTCCGCAAAAAAACATCGTTTAGGGCCTCAAAACAGATTCTGAAGTTCAGGACCTGAAAACTACTAAAAATAGTAAATTACCAAAATTGTCAGAAAATTGTTTTGAGCCAGTTAGAAAAGGTGGGTGGCCAACGATATCCACTTGGATCAATCCTCCCTCCTTAGTAAGCGATGGTATCCATTGCATTGAGTTTCTGGGGGAGAGGGAAAAGCGTTTGTTGAATCTGCATCTTGATGAGTTGCTTAGCTTGTTGAAGGTTGTCACGAACATGTGGCTGGAAGGGTTGGAACCTTTTAACTAGTCTAGCTACATGAGATTCCTATGTGCAGAAAGAATTTTACACTTTGTTGCAATCTTGTTGACCTGCTTCTATTGGATAGAGGGTGCTTGGGCTGAGGTTGTAGTGATTTCAGTATCCTTTTATTCACCCTTTGAACAGATTGTGAAGAAGCTGAATTTTGTAGTATGAGATACTACCTTGCGACACTGTTTAGGTGGGATAGTAGTTGGAACTACCTCTGGTATTATGTAGAGATGACCCCCCAAAGTAACAATGAAACTATAGGTTCGAGACTAATAAACAACATGGCGTCTCCACATATATGGTTGGCCCAAGAGAACATCACAGAAATCTAATGGGGAAACATCACATAATACCTCACACTTGAAGGGTTGGATGTCATATGAAAATTGAAAATCCTGGCTGACGCGAAGATCTCGTCCTTGGAAAAGCCACCCAATGATGTATGGTTGCAGGTGTAGTGTTGTCGATAATCCCAACTATTTGACGACCTCTGTTGAGATGAGGTTCTTCTCGCGTCCGCTATCAACAATAAAATTCAGAGGGGTCCCCTTCACCCACATCTGTGAATGAAAAAGGCACTACTCTTCAGGATCTCTTGGTTCTTCTTGTTGAATTGTTGTGGTTGCGACAATACCAGTGGGGTCTGCGTCAATGATCTGTCCCTTACTAGTATTTTCATAATCATATTCTGAATCAGGGTTCAACTCCTTGTCTTTGATCTCAACCACTAATGACTGTTTTGAGCAACAATCATCGGTGTTGTGCTAGGGGCTCTTGTGGAAATCCCACCATTTTTCGATGTCCTTCTTTGTCTTCCTGTGACCCTTCTTTTCCTGTGGATTGGACTGGTTTTTAGGAGACTATTTGTTAGGGATGTCTTTCTCATAATTTAGTTGTTGCGGATTTGTAGACACGAACTCCCGTCTGTTATGGTGCTTAAATTTCTGCTCGATTTTAACATCATATCGATAAGCAGCATCGAGTGATGAGATGTCCAAAAAATCCATTTCAGTTTGGATGTATCTGTGTAGAGCCCCATGGTATTTCAGAACCAAATGTTGTTCAGATTTTTTCATACCCATCTTGGTGCACAAGGTATGGAAGGTATTGGTGAACTTTGGAACTTCTTGGCCCATCTCTTGCTGTAGTGTGGTCAATCTCATGTATTGGTTCTCATAGTTTCCAACAGGATAATACTGTTCCTTTACCGCATCCACAAAAAAATCCCAACTGGGATCTTCCCCATGTATTCCATACTTCTCTGTGGAAATTTAATCCCAATAATTTTACCAAAAATGTTTGACATGGGGGAAATATTTAAGGAGCACGAAGGTGATATTTTCCCTGTCATAAAAATTATGAACAAAGAAATAACCTTCTAAAATGTTTAACCATTTTTCTAGGGAATCCCCATCTATCTAACCTTCAAATACAGGAATACCAAAATTAACCTGTACCTTGAAAGGAGAGGTGATTCCAATGTGTCTGTTTGATGAATATGTGCTTGCTGCTATCGACAGGCATTGAAGGATGTGGGAAAAATTCTCCATCATTTCTTCCCTCTGTCACATGAGAGCTTGCTCAAGCAACAGATTGATGGGATCATCTGCTCCGTTGTTTTTATTTTCTTCCACCATGGAGGGTATCCTGGGCGTGTGAGAGAGATTGTCTTCAAGAGGTATAAGCTCAATACCCAACTTGCTATACTCAGACCTCGTCGAGGACATACATTGAAAAATGATCAAGAGCAATCTACTCTAATACCACTGATCTAGATTATTTTCGGCATGAAATGAGAGTGGAGATATAATAAATAAATGCACAGAGATATCACGGATATCCAATAATAAAACATAAATGTATCAAAGATGTAACCAAAAATAAGAAGATACAGTAATACACGATTTCTATTGATGAAAGAAATGTACAGAGACTGTAAAAACACAAAGTGAAAGACTCTCTAGAATGGTGGCAGCTTATCTCTGAGAAGAGATGTGATGGCTACTCGCATTCAAAAGAGGATGATTGTTACAATGAGGCTCCAAAGGCCTTTTTAACATAAGGAAAATCCAAAACCCTAACCTGGGAAGATGAGAAGCCAACAGTTTTTTGGACCCCGTTTTGGGTAGTTTTGTGTATCAATTTCCTGGGGGCGTAACTTTGACATACAATCTCCATTTGGGGCGCACGATAGATCGTTAGAAAGATCTATTCGAGAAATACAATAGTTGGTAGAAAATATCATGAGGATATTTTCCACCCAAAAAACGTCGTTTTGGGCCTCAAAACGGATTTGGAAGTTCAAGACCTGAAAAACTGCTAAAAACAGTAAATTACCAAAATTGCCAGAAAACTATTTTGAGCCAGTTGGAAAAGGTGGGTGACCATCAATATCCACCTGGATCAATCCTCCCTCCTTAGGAAGTGATGGTATCCATTGCATTGAGTGCACGGGGGAGAGTTAAAAGTGTTTGATGAATATGTATCATGATGAGCTGCTTGCCTTGTTGGGGAAGTTGCTATGCTTAGCTTGTTGAAGGTTGTCACAAACATGTGGCTGGAAGGGTTGGAACTTCTTAGCCAGTTTGGCTACATGAGATTCCTATGTGCAGAAGGAATATTTACACTTTGTTGAAATATTGTTGACCTTCTTCTGTTGGATAGAGGGTTCTTGTGATGAGGATGTAGTGGTTGCAGTATCCTTCTGTTCACCCTTTGAACAAATTGTGAAGAAGATGGATTTTGTAGTATGAGATACTACCTTGTGGCACTGTTTAGGTGGGATAGTATCTGGAACTACCTATGGTATTCTGTAGATATGATCCCCAAAGTAACAATCACACTATAGAGTCGAGACTCACAAACAACATGGAATCTCCACATATATGGTTGGATCAAGATAACGTCACAGACATCCAATGGGGAAACATCACATAACACCTCGTCCTTGAAGGGATAGATGTCGTATAACAATCAAAAATTTTGGTTGACATGAAGATCTCATCCTTGGCGAAGCCAACCGATGATGTATGGTTGCAGGTGTGTTGTTGTTGACAATCCCAACTGTTTGATGACCTCTGTTGAGATGAGGTTCTTCTGGCTTCCGCTATCAACAATAAAATGCAATAGGGTCCCCTTCACCCACATCTATGAATTAAAAAGGCACTCACCCTCTTTAGGATCTATTGGTTCTTCTGGTTGAATTGTTGCGGTCATGACAATAGTAGTGGGGTCTGTGTCGATGATCTGTCTTTTACCATTATTTTCGGAATCAGTTTTTGAATCAAGGTTCGGATACTTGTCTTTGATCTCGGCCACCAATGACTATTTTGAGCAACATTCATTGGTGTAGTGCCATGGGCTCTTGTGGAAATCGCACCATTTTTCGGTTTCCTTCTTTGTCTTCCCATGATCCTTCTTTTCCTACGGATTGGACTAGTTTTTTGGAGACTATTTGTGAGGGCCATCTTTGTCATACTTTGTTTTTTGTGGATTTGTAGACCCGAACTCATGTTTTTTATGGTGCTTAAATTTCTTCTCAATTTTAACAGCATATCAATAAGCAACACCTAGTGATGAGATGTCCAGAAAATCTATTTTAGTTTGGATGTATCTGTGTAGAGCCCCACGGTATTTCATAACCAAATGTCATTCAGAGTCTTTGATACCCAGCTTGGTGCACAGGGTATGGAAGGTATTGGTGAACTCTAGAACTACTTGGCCCATCTATTGCCTCAATGTGGTCCATCTCATGTACTGTTCCTCATAGTTGCCAATAGGGTAATACTGTTCCTTTACCTCATCCACAAAAAAATCCCAAGTGGGCTTGTTCGCATATATTCCAAACTCCTCTATGGAAATTTTCTCCGAGTAAGTTTCCCACCAATGCTTGACATGGGGGAGATCTTTAAGGAGCGCGAAGCTGATCTTTTCCCTGTCATGAAAATTATGAACAGAGAAATAAACTTCTAACAGATTTAACCATTTGTCTAGGGCATCCACATCTATCTGAACTTCAAATACGGGAATATCAAAATTAACCTGTACCTTGAAAGGAGAGGTTCTTCTAAATTGTCTATTTGATTAATATGTGCTTGTTTCTATTGGAAGGCATTGAAAGATGTGGGAAAAATTCTCCATCATTTTGTCCCTCTGTCATGTGAGATTTCTCAAGCAATGGATTGATAGGATTGTCTACTCCATCATTTTTATTTTCTTTCGCCATGGAGGATATCTTGGGCATGCGAGAGATATTGTCTTCAAGAGAGATAAGATCAAGACCCAACTTGCTATAATCAAATATCGCCAGGGACATGCACTGAAAAATGATCGAGAGAAGCCTGCTCTGATACCACTGATCCAGATTATTTTCAGCACAAAATGAGAGCGGAGATATAATAAAGAAATGCACAGAGAGATCACATATATCCAATAATATAACAGAAATGTATCAGAGATGCAACCATAAACATACAGATACAGTAATACATGATTTCTATTAATGAAAGAATTATACAGAGACTCTAAAAATACAGAGTGAAGGACTTGCTAGAATGGTGACAAATTATATCTGAGAAGATATGTGATGGCTACTCACATTCGCAAAATGATGATTGTTACAATGAAGCTCCAAAGGCCTTTTTAACATAAGTAGAATCCAAAACCCTAACCTGGGAATATGAAAAGCCAATAGTTTTGTGGACTCCATTTTGGGTACTTTTGTGTATCAACTTCCCGTGGGGGGTAACTTTGGCATATGATATTTGTTTGGGGCACACGATAGATCGTTATAAATATCTATCCACGGACTACAATAGTTGGCAGAAAATCTAATAATAATATTTTCTACCCAAAAAATGTCGTTTAGGGCGTCAAAACAGCTTCAGAAGTTCAGGACCCAAAAAACTGCTAAAAGTAGTAAATTACCAAAATTGCCAGAAAACTGTTTTGAGCCAGTTGAAAAAGATGGGTGACCACCGATATCCACCTGGATCAATCCTCCCTCCTTAGGAAGCGATGGTATCCATTACGTTGAGTGCTCGAGGGAGAGGGAAAAATGTTTGTTGAATCTTCATCTTGATGATATGTTGGCCTTGTTGGGGAAGTTGCACTACTTAGCTTGTTGAAGGTTGTCATGAACATGTGGCTGGAAGGGTTGGAACTTTTTAACCAGGTTGGATACATGAGATTACTGTGTGGAGAAGGAATATTTACACTTTTTTGCAATCTTTTCAACTTGATTCTATTGGATAGAGGGTGCTTGGACCGAGGATGTAGTGGTCGCAGTATCCTTGTGTTCACCCTTTGAACAGATTGTGAAGAAGCTGAATTTTGTAGTATGAGATACTACCTTCCATCACTGTTTAGGTGGGATAGTAGTTGGAACTACCTATGGTATTCTGTAGATATGACCCCCCAAAGTAACAATGACACTACGGGGTCGAGACTCATAAACAACATGGTGTCTCCACATATATGGTTGGCCCAAGAGAACATCACAGACATCCAATGGGGAAACATCACATAATACCTAGTCCTTGAAGGGATGGATGTCGTATGATAATCAACACTGCTGACTGACACAAAGATCTTGTCCTTGGCGAAGCCACCCGATGATGTATGGTTGAGGGTGTGGTGTTGTTAACAATCCCAACGATTTGACGACCTCTCCTGAGATGATGTTCTTCTGGCTTCCACTATCAACAATAAAATGTAGTGGGGTCCCCTTCACCCACATCTATGAATGAAAAAGGCACTCCCCCACTTCAGGATCTATTGTTTGTCCTGGTTGAATTGTTGCGGTCGTGAAAATAATAGTGGGGTCTACATCGATGATCTGTCTTTTACCAGTATTTTCAGAATCAAATTTTGAATCAGGGTTTGGCTCCTTGTCTTTGATATCTGCCACCAATGACTTCTTTGAGTGACATTCATCGTTGTTGTGCCAAGGGCTCTTGTGGAAAATGTACCATTTTCTGGTGTCCTTCTTTGTCTTCCCATGAACCTTCTTTTCCTGCGGCTTGGACTAGTTTTCGAGAGACTATTTTCTAGGGATGTCTTTGTAATACTTTGGTTGTTGTGGATTTCCAGACCCAAACTCCCATTTGTTCTGGTGCTTAAATTTCTGCTTGATTTTAACGACATATCGATAAGCACCACCGAGTGATGAGATGTCCAGAAAATCCATTTTAGTTTGGATGTATCTGTGTAGAGCCCCACGGTATCTTAGAACCAAATTTATTTTGGATTCTTTGATACCTAGCTTGATGCACAAGGTACGGAAGGTATTTGTGAACTCTGGAACTGCTTGGCCCATCTCTTTCCATAGTGTTGTCCATCTCATGTACTAGTCCTCATAGTTTCCAATAGGGTAATATTGTTCCTTTACCGCATCCAAAAAAAAATATCAAGTGGGATCGTCCCCATATATTCTGGACTCCTTTGTGGAACTTTGCTCCCAGTAAGTTTCCCACCAATGTTTGACATGGGGGAGAGCTTTAAGGAGTGCGAAGGTGATATTTTCCCTGTCAAAAAACTTATGAGAAGAGAAATAACATTCTAACATATTTAACCATTTGTCTAGGGAATCTGCATCTATATGACCTTCAAATACGAGAATATCAAAATTAACCTGCACCTTGAAAGGAAAGGTGCTTCCAAAGTGTATTTTTGATGAAGATGTGCTTATTGGTATCGACAGGCGTTGAAGGATGTGGGAAAAAATCTCCAGCATTTTGTCCCTCTGTCGTGTGAGAGCTTGCTGAAGCAATAGATTAAAAGGATCGTTTGCTCCGTCGTTTTTCTATTCTTCCACCATGGAGGGTTTCTTGGGCATGCGAGAGAGATTTCCTTCAAGAAAGACAAGCTCGAGACCCAACTTTCTATACTCATACCTCGTCAAGGACATGCAATAGAAAATGATCAAGAGTAGCTTGCTTTGATACCACTGATCTAGATTATTTTTGACACGAAATGAGAGTGGAGATATAATAAATAAATTCATAGAGATATCGTGTATATCCAATAATATAACAAAAATGTATCAGAGAGGCAACCACAAACATAGAGATACAGTAATACACGATTTCTATTAATGAAAGAAATGTACAAAGACTATAAAAATACAGAGTCAAAGACTCGCTAGAATGGTGGAAGCTTATCTCTGAGAAGATATGTGACAGCTACTTGCATTAGCAAGATGATGATTGTTACAATGAGGCTCCAAAGGCATTTTTAACATAATTAAAATCCAAAAACCTAACCCGGGAAGATGAAAAGCCAACAGTTTTGTGGACCCCGTTTTGGGTAGTTTGGTGTATCAACTTCCCAGGGGCGTAACTTTGGCATATGATCTTCATTTGGGGTGCACGATAGATAGTTAGAAATATTTATTTGAGGAATACAATAGTTGGCAGAAAATATCATGGTGATATTTTCCGCCCAAAAAATGTCGTTTAGGGCTTCAAAACGGCTTCAAAAGTTCAGGACCCGAAAAACTGCTAAAAATAGTAAATTACGAATATTGTCAAAAAAGTGTTTTGAGCCAGTTGGAAAAGGTGGGTGGCCATGGATATTCACATGGATCAATCCTCCCTCCTTAAAAAGTGATGGTATCCATTGCGTTGAGTGCCCGAGGGAAAGGGAAAAGCGTTTGTTGAATCTGCATCTTGATGAGTTGCCTGCCTTGTTGGGGAAATTGCGCTGCTTAGCTTGTTGAAGGTTGTCACAAACATGTGGATGGAAGGGTTGGAACTTTTTAAACATTTTGGATACATGATATTCTTGTGTGAAAAATGAATCTTTACACTTTGCCACAATCTTGTCGGCTTGCTTCTGTTGGATAGAGGCTTCTTGGGTCGAGGTTGTAGTGGTTGCAGTATCCGTCTATTCCCCCTTTGAACAGATTGTGAAGAAACTAAATTTTTTAGTATGAGATACTATCTTGTGACATTGTTTAGGTGGGATAGTAGTTGGAAATACCTTTGGTATTTTGTAGAGATGAACCCCCAAAGTAAGAATGACACTACGGGGTTGATACTCATAAAAAACATGGCGTCTCCACATATATGGTTGGCCCAAGAGAACATCACAAGCATCCAATCGGGAAACATCAAATAATACATCGTCCTTGAAGGGATGGATGTCATATGACAATTGAAACTTGTTGGTCCCCGGTTTTGACCATGCTCTTTGCCTATACTATATACCACAGAGCTCCAATTATATGCTAGTGCCACTCTTTTGACCTCATTTTGACATAATCAACACCTCTTTATCATTCAAAAGGGTCACCTAAGGTATCTTTGCATTTCAAACAATTTTTATGCATTTTAATACTTTAATTTGATAATGAGACTGATATCGCCTGGGTTAGGTACCATTTCTATTCTTGGAACAGGATGCCGGTACCAGGTACCAACTCGCACCATGGAGGTACCAGTGGAGCCGTTCGAGAGTTGTGCATTATGGTGTGCGTTATGGTTCGAATGAAGGACAGAAAGGTTCACAGGCCAGCTGGAGTCATCGCCACAGGGTGCTCGAAGGCCTAATGATGAGATTGGATCGATTACTCTTCAGCGTTCACACTTCGTGACACTACGTGTCACGAAGTTGTAAAAGACGTTTTTAGTTTGATTCCACGATTATTCTCGGATCAGGGATCCGTTTGTTTTAGGCATCTTTGTTATTCGACTGTTATGAACAATGAGACTTCTATTAAAACCTGGGATCACTGCTGAGAACGGGTTACGACTATTACTGCTATTACTGCTGTTACTATTACTGTTGCTATGTGGACTATGCTATGAACTTATGTCCTGAATACAAACTGCTGTTGATATATTTTGACTGTCATATGATCTGAATACTGTTTTGATGAGTTAATGAAGCGTGGAGTTACGTTGTATTTGCATCGTATGATCTAGTCGGCTCTGTTCATTTTCCACAGCGTCTGTGCCGTTTGGTTGGGCCCGCCAAACCGGTGCAAGCCATTGTTTCATTTGCAATAGATTTAGTTTGTGTTGTTATAGCTTTAGTTCATTTCGATATTTTATAGCTCGCATCTGAGGTAGCTTAGCGTTCATAGATTTTGTTTCGGTTTATCATAGTTTCAGTTCATCACAGTGTGTTAATGTTTGCTTATACGACACTTTAAAGGTTTCAGGATTGTGTTTATTTGTTCCTCAATTGAATCATTACAGTGGACTATTATCTTTGACGTTGCTGAATATTGAACACAGGACTGATGCTTGTAGGGTTAGCATATGGTTGTTTGGTTTTCATTTTCACTTCGGATGTAACTCGAGTAGCATGCATTTTTCTTTATTAGACAGTAGTTGCCTTGTGTGCTTAGAATAGTTAAGTTACAGTTAGAGCAAAAGGAGCTCCTGGTACCAGTTAGTGGCATAATACTCTATTTTCCTGTAGATAGAATAGATTGATTTTTGCTGCTTAGAATGAATGCATTA
>JASDQU010105370.1:139572-152115 GCA_032191745.1 Picea mariana | reverse complement strand
TATGAGTGGCTTGTTATGCCATTTGGATTGACAAATGCCCCAAGTACTTTTATGATATTGATGAATGAAGTCTTGAAAGATTTCATAGGTAATTTTGTGATTGTATATCTAGATGATATATTGGTCTTCAGTAAAACTGAAGAAGAGCATTTGAGACATATGACATTAGTGATGAGGAGACTACAACAGGAGAAGTTGTTGATAAATATAAAGAAGTCCTCTTTTATGAAGACAAAACTCATTTATTTGGGTTTTGTGATCTCTTCAAATGAATTGAACATGGAACCAGAAAAGGCGAGAGAAATCAAATAATGGCTATCACCAAGAAGCATATTTGAGGTTAGAAGCTTCCATGGATTAGCAGATTTCTGTAGGAAGTTCATTAGAAATTTCAGTGGAATTTGTCCGCCAATATTGGATACAGTGAAGAAGAGGCACAAGTATTTTAAGTGGAGAGAAGAGGCTGAGAAAAGGTTCAGAATATTGAAGGAAAAGATAATTGGACATCCAATTCTGGTCTTTCCAGATTTCGGGAAGACATTTCAAGTAAGGTGTGATGCTAGTGTAGTTGCAATTGGAGCAGTTTTGAGCCAATATAATAGGATTGTTGCATATTTCAGTGAGAATTTGAATGAAACTAAGAAGAAATACTCCACATATGATAAAGTATTTTATGCAATAAGTCAAGACTTGAAGAAATGGAGGCACTACCTTATTCCAAAAGAATTTGTTTTGTATAGGGATAATCAGGCTCTACAATTCATAACCAGACAAGAGAAGTTAAATCAAAGACATGCTAAGTGGATAGAGTTTATGCAAAATTTCACTTTTGTCATTCAACATGTCTCTGGTAATGCTAACAAATTTGTTGATGCATTGAGCAGGAGATGTCTGATTCTACAGGAATTTCAAGTGAAGACCTTAGGGTTTGAACACTTTAAGGAGATGTATTGTGATGATCCAAATTTTAAAGAAGCATATGAAGCATGTTTGAATCATGTGCTCAGAGAAAAAAGTTCATGGACAGAGTATATGGTTCAATGTATATAGTTTCTCAAAGGTTTCCAGTTGTGCATACCAAAGTGTTCAATGAGAGAAAATATATTGAAGGAAAAACATAGTGGAGGTCTAGCGGGACATTTCAGCCATGAAAAGAAATTCACACATTTGAACAGTTCATACTATTGGATGGGTATGAAAGCAGAGGTGAATAAGTTTGCAAATAGATGTAAAATTTTCCAGTATGCAAAAGGAAAGAAAAAGAACATTGGACTTTATCAACCATTGTCTATTCTAGATAGGCCTTGGGATGCAATAAGAATGGATTTTGTGTTGGGATTTCCAAGAACCCAAAGAGGAAATGATTCCATATTTTTTTTTGTTTCTAGATTCTCAAAGATGGCACACTTTATCCCATGCCAGAAAACTAGTGATGCAACACACATTGCAAATCTATTTTTCAAGGAAGTTGTAAGACTTCATGGGTTGCCCATGAGTATTGTCTCGGATAGAGACACTAAATTCGTTGGTCATTTATGGAGAACATTACGTAAGAAGTTGGGGAAAAAATTGTCTTTTAGTGCAACATATCACCCTCAAACGGATGGACAGACTGAGTGTAATACCCTTAGGCCGAACCCAATTTTAAATGTAAATACAAATGTATGTAAGCTGGTGAGTTGTTTGATATCATTTTTGTATGCACCTTCCATGGTATAGTGCACGAATTTACTGCGTAGTAAAATGATGAAGTGTGCACATTCTAGGATACCGCGTGCATCAACTTAAGTGCATGTGATCTTGAGTCTAGAGATCTTTGTGTATATAATGTGTTTTATAGGATGGTGATCCGGTTTTGTGATGAGTAGGTCGAAGAGCCTAGATGTTAAAGGCCAGTGCGCCTATTTTTGTATATGTCACATCATTAATATAAAATACATCGTTGCACACAAACCGACCATGATAAAAGAGTATGGGGGACTAAACTCCACTAGTTAGGGAAAGAGGGGGATAAAAGTTAAGGAAAAGGGGCTAAGCTATGGAGCTTAAGCCAAAAAGGAATATTATATTAATATTTATTAAATCATAAAGTATGGATAATTATTTTATCCTAAGTTCTAAGGTTGGGGACAAGTGGGCCAAAGTAGCTCCCAACATGACAAGTGTCAAGTTAGGGACATGCATACATATAGTTTGTACTCAGTTCATTTTGGATCATTCAGTCATCCATTTAGCTATTCCATGATTATTCACTCACTCGCTCAGTTATCCTCCGTACCTTCATGTCACTGTACCTGAATTTGTATAAGTATCCATACCTATAGGTGTACCTGGTTAACTTGGGAGTTGGACTGAAGAAGCAGGTTGTTAGGCCCATGGGATATTGAAGAGGTGGGTTGTCAGACTTGTGAGCAATTTCTCTCTGGGTGAGAGAATTGTTGGGAATTGATTTCCTGAAGGTGCTAAACTATAGCTACAGGGCTCTGAGACTTCCTGTCTAGCCTATTGCTGAAGCCCGGACATGAAGTGGGGAAGTTGAAAGACTGTTGAGCAGAGAAGGGGAACACTTCCTGGGGTGGGACATGCATGTGGGGAATGAGGGAATGTAGGTTGTTAGTTTCAGTTGGCACCCATGAAAAAGTCTTTCCTATTGTTTGTGATACATCATCCTAGTTAGGAACCCCTTTACCCGGGTGGAGTTTAGTCCCAACTCGAGGGTGACCCACTGTTGAGAGTGATGAGCAATGTAGTCTAAGGCTAGGAGTTTCATGGAAGTTCCGAATGCACTTTGTGATATAATTACCAATATAAGTGTCAATTGTGTGATAAATTTACATGTTGCATTATTATTTACGTGTTTATTTTTATGGGTTTATCCTATGTGTGATTATAATTGTCTTTATATTTATGTGTATTGCCTGTATATTATGCATGTATATGTTTACTGTTATTTAATTAGGAATCCATGCATTTATAGACTGTATTTGTCTTTTTATGTTTTATATATAAAGTTCTGCAAAAGTTCTGTGTGTTTGTGTTTTAATTGCATGCAGTTCGAAAAATTTATGTGGCATAGCTCAGTTGGATGTTGGGTATGTTACAGTATGATGAGCAGAGAATAAAAGAGTTTTATGGAGTAGCATGGCCCGACATGGGTGGATGGGGATGTTACACTGAGATGGTAAATTGGAGTTTAGGATATTTGCTGAGGAGTTTGGTCACATAACATCAAAGCTAGTGGGATTAGATTTTTTCACAAGCAGAGTTTGCATATAATGACTTGGGGAACAGAAGTACGGGAAAGAGTCCATTCCATATAGTGTATGAAACGTATCCATGGGGAGTATCATAATTGAGAGATCTAGAGCATAGTGAATTCATAAGCACTGAAGCAGAAGAATTCGATGTAGAAATGAAAAGACTTCATACTTGGATCAAGGAGCAGTTGCAGAACAATAATGCAAAGTATAAACACAAAGTTGACCAGCATGGAAGAGAACTTCATTTTGAAGTGGGAGGTCAAGTTTTAGCACACTTGAGGAAGGAAAGGTTCCCAAGGGGAACATATAACAAATTGAAGTTGAAGAATATTGGACCATGCAAGATCCTAAGAAAATTTGGTAACAATGCTTATGAGATAGAGCTGTCAGGGGATTTGGGTATATCACCCATATTTAACATTTCAGACATGTATCCTTACAGGGAAAATGACACAGAAAGATGAGAAGATCAGCCAGAGATTCAGTGGGAGAAGCATATGCTTGTAACAGAGAAGCCACAAATGGACAAGATCATTGATCATAGGATTGGTAAGAGGACCAAATGAAAGACCTATTTTGATTATTTAGTAAAGTGGAAGGGACACCCAATAGAAGATGCTAGTTGGGTAAATGAAGTTGAAGTCCAAAAGCATGGAAAAGCAGTGAAGGATCTCATGGATAGGAGTCCATGAATTATTTCCCAGAGTATGATGTAGGAGCATCGTCATCAAAACACACGTGGAGGGACAACTCAATGCCCTAACACGACTTTTAAATTATTGTTGAGATTTTGGAAACTGGTGTTTCCTGCAAATATTTTTTGAATGGATGATTAAGAGAGATCGAAACGCTTAGAAGTTAAAACGATCATGTGAGATATGGAATTTTTCACTCTCAAACGTTAATGTAATGGTTCTTAAGTGGGAGTTAGTTTTTTTTTCTTCGAGAATAGAGGTAGTCGGAGGGAACCCTAGGATCTCTCTGGTATAAGTAGAGGTGTTGTATGCCGAAATGAGGCTGTTGAACATGATGTTAGCTAGGAATTAGTTGAGTATTGTTGTTGTTGAATCTTAATTAGAAGTTACTGAATGTTGTTATAACTCATATAGATTTAAATGAATATAATAGATAAATATTGATCCAAATGCATGTGTCGCTATTGCTTGTCTATCTGAGTGAATGGTAAAATTTCTGTTTACATTATGTTCTCTGTTATTTTGTGGTTTTATGAATGCATGGATTTCAATGTTTAATGTATGAATATCTGAGACTTAGATAAGTTTCAATTGTTTCTCTTCTACGAGCCTATGCAAGGATTGAATGGTGTCTGCAAGATGTACTTGGACAGAGTCTATTTTGACTCAGAAGCTCAGAAGAGATAACGTTGAACCATTGTTCGCAAGGAGCGCATTGACATAGTATTTTTGACTCAAACGTTCAGGAGGAGTAGTTCGAGAAATTACTCGCAGAAGTGTATGCGAATATCTATTGCAAGGTGTGCACAGATGCAAAATTCGACTAAGTGTCTAAGAAAATCCTTTAAGGAGCCCAAATCTCGAAGAAATGACAAGCTCAGAAGAGATAGATGGAAAATTATTCAATAGGGAGGAGCCTCCTTGAATTTTTGTGAATCAACGAGTGAGATCCGTCCAAGAGGAAGTGGAATCATTTCAGACCGTTAGATCTTAGACAGTTGCACGGTGGTTATCCGTGGAGTATTTCAGAATTTTGGGATTGAAAGGTTCCCAAGTATTTAACGAGCGGATATCACCGAAGTTGTGAAGAACAGAGTGAATCCTAGCCGTCGGTTGTCGTGAGGATACGTGGCAGAAATCTAGAAGTTTCAGGAGATAGAACTCTAGAGGAATTAGTGTGGAGTGAGGTGTTATATTTGTGAAGTCGCGAAGCTGATCTAGACCGTTGGATCCAGGAGGAGACGTCACAAAGATCTGTGTGCTCTGGTAGAAAGGAAATTCGGGGAAACAGAGAGGCAAAGGCACGGGAAGTCCCGAAGGTTGAAGTGTCAAACCCTGTCGGAATCGTTTGTTGGAGAAGGACGTGTGGCACTTGATCCATAACTTCGTGGAAAAGTTATTTCGAGGGGAGGATAGGATTTGAGCCATTATAAATTCCCAAAGGCCGAAGTTTGAACAGATCACAATCGTTGGATGTGGGAGAAACAAGAACCATCGATCTGCCTAGGTGAGTTCGTAGTTTGGTGTTAGAAGGAATAGTGTTGTAGTCATTACTAAAATAGTTGGAGACTGAATTCCGAAGAGCCTTTCAAGATTAAACTCGGGTCATAGCTCGAGGTCATATGTGGGGAAGGGCTAGTGAAAAAGAGCCAGTGCCTGAAATATGAAAGTTTGAAAAGAACTTAGGAAGGGGCCCGTGGGTGCCATATGACCTGCGCCTAAGGTGACAGAAGGACCTGTGTTCGATTCAGGGCAAGGCCAACATGGTCTCGAGGAGCTAATCAAGCTCAGATAGTTAAAGATCCTTGACTGGGAGGTCGTGCAACCCTGAGGATAGAAGTGGGGTCTACATCACATCCCTCCATACTTATTGATCTATTGCTTAGTCAAAATTGGAAAGCTCAACATCAATGATGTTACTCATAAGAACCATGTAGTTCGAAAACTTTCTCGGAGGCCCACTCTCTCTCACCACATTCCTAGGAACCTCACCAACATTCCTCAGTGTCTGTAATAGTCACCTGGGTCTTATGAAAATACTAGAAGGGGGTAAATCCTACTCCCCACCTAAAGTATGAGTTGTTGACTATTGCTAATCCTTTGGACCCTGCTACTCCTCAACCTCTGTCACTATTGATGACTCTTGAGATATCTTAGATTCCAAGTTTTCCTCAAAATTAATACATCTTTGTACAATTATGCTGGTATAAATAAATTGTAATCCTTTGAGGTCTTGTTGTACCCCACAAATATACCCTTATGTCCCGAAGGTTCCATCTTTTTCCTCTTCTCCACATGCACATGGATGTATACTAGACAACCAAAGATCCTCAAATGTCCTATCTCTAACTTCACTCTTGAGAATTCCTCCTTTAGAGTATTATCCCCCAATATCCTATGAGGAATCCTATTATTCACACACACCATCGTGTTGCACGCCTCTTCCCAAAGAAATATATGAAAATCCTAGTCATGTTTCATAGCCCTAGAAGAACCAATGATGGATTGATTCTTTCTCTCCACAACCCCATTTTTTTGAGGTTTGTATGAGATTGTCATCTTTGTATGAGAGGGTTGTATGATTATTTCCCTCTCCCTTCACTGAATACTTTCCATTATCACCAAGCTCCACATGAACATATGAGTCCCTTTCCTTCAGATTGCTAAATATCTCCTGTTATTTTTTCATATGACAAGATGCACCACTATCTAAGTACCACGCATTCATGTTGGTTGTGCTAGTAGAAAGGTGAGAATCTAGTGATAAATCCTTCTCGAACTTTGTTGCAAACTCATCTAATTGTGTCTTTGTTGATTTTTTTGTATGTGTCTTTCTTTCTCCCTTTTTTTTCTCTAGACACTGCAATGCATAATGTCCATTCTTATTACATGAGAAGCACTTGATTTTACTCAATTCTTTCTTCTTCCCTAGTTGCGATGATCCTCCATCACTGTTACCCTTCTTGTTGGAACTCTTTCCTTTTCCCTTCCTTACCTTTCTCACAGGGGACAAGTTCTCGGCACTACTTCCCTGCTTGCTTATTTTGTAGTACTCTCGAGTCTCTTCCTAGATGAAATCATCCCAAAGCCTTTGCCAATCTAGGACATGTTCCCAAGAACAAAATCCCTTCAAAAATGGTTCCCAAGACATGGGAATACCATTCATTGACACATTCATAGGTTTTTCGTCCTCCTTTTTCTCCTCTATGGCTACAAGATAATCACATACCTAACTGATCCTCATGAAATAGATGGTAACAATGTTAGATCTAGACATCTGTATCGATCTGAGTTTATTTCTTAATACCATCTTCCTATTCATGTTAGTGTTATCAAATAAACCTACCAAGGAATAAAAAATGATCCAGGTGGATATCGGTGGCCAACCACCTCTTCCAATTGGCTCTTATACAATTTTCATCTTGGCAGTTGTTTTCTAGATTTTTGGGTCCTAAACTTTCGGGGTCGTTTTGAGGCCCTAAACAACATTTTTTGGGATTTCCATACTCACACTGTAGACAAAATTAGAATGTGATGGAAAAATGTGTAGTACTCGAATAGACCTTTCCAATGGGCTATAATGTGCTTAAAATGGATATTGTGTGCAAAAGTTATGACCCCGGAAAGTTGATGTACCAACTCACCCCATCTGGGCCCACATGATTTTTGGCACTTCATCTCCTAGGGTTAGGTTTTTGGATATATAGGGTTTTATGATTACTTCTTGGTTCTAAAAATGGCTGGAGGTTTCATTGTAATTTTCTCAGGAGAATGTGTTTAGCCGCCACATCTCTTCTAAAAGATTATCTACCACCATTCGAGAAAGATTGTTTCATTCTTCACTTTAAAGTTTCAACATATTTCCTTATTGAATAGAGGTTAAGTTTTATTGTATCTCTGTTATTTTTCTCTGGATATCTGTGTGAATGTTATAGATCTATGTTTCATTTTGTTCCTCTCATAAATCCACATCAGTGGTATCAAAGCAGTCTTCTCTTCATTTTTTTCTTTGTGCATGTCCCTAACAAGGTCAGGGTATAAGCAGTTTGGACTCGAACTAGTTGAGCCTTTGCAATATTGGCCTCGCCAAACCTGATAGTCTCCCATGGGGGAAAAAAAGGGAGACGATGGGGCAGGAGATCCCTTTAAATTGTTTCTCAAGGAAGCTCTTGCACGATAGAGGAATGAGATGATGGATACTTTTGCACAAATCCTTCGATGAATGTCAATATGCGACGCATATTCATCGAGAAGAGGCACTTCCCCCTTCAAGGTACAGATCAATTTGGGTATTTCTATATTTGAAGGTCAAATATATGCAAATTCTTTAGACAAATGGTTAAAACTTCTATAAGGGTATTTTTCTGTCCATAACTTTTCTGATAGATAAAATATTACATTTGTGCTTCTTAAGTTTTTCCCCCATGTCAAATATTGGTGGGAAAAATTATGTGAGAAAAAGGAAACAAAGGGATATACATTATTTGTAGTCACACCCACTTGGGATTATTTTAGTGATTCTATTAAGGAACAATACTACCTTGTTGGAATTTATGAAAACTTATATACAAGATGGACCACACTGCAGCAGGAAAGGGACCAACAGTCCCAGAGTTCACCAATGTGTTCCATACCTTCCTCACCAATATGGGTATCAAGGACTTTGAGTGACATATGGTTCTCAAGTACTGCGACAATATGCATAGATACATCCAGACATAAATGGATTTTATGTAAATATCATCCTTGGGCACGTCCTATTGATATGTTGTTAAAATCGAGCAGAAGCTTAAACAAAAGACATGGCATTTTGGGTCTACAAACCCCTCGCAACAGAATCAAGGAAAATGCGGCCCCAACCCATAGAACTAAGGGTAGAGAAAGGATAGACAACCTAAGGAAAACCATTTTAAACCAAAAATGAATAAGGACAATGGGAAGACAAAGAAATACACTAGGAAGTGCTGCGAGTTCCATAAGATCCCCTAGCATAAAACCATTGAATTCCACTCAAAGAAGTCATTGGTGGCCTAGTTGAAATCCTTTGAGTCAGATGTGGGATCCGAATCTGATTCAGAACCAGAAAAAGGGAGATATATCATTGAAACGGAACCTAGTGCCTATGTTACTACCACCAAGGTCCTACCCGATGAACCTGATGAACTAGAGGAAGGTGAGTTCCTCTTTCATTTATAGATGTGGCTGAAGGGTACTCCGCTACACTTCATTGTTGATAGTGGTATCCACAAGAACCTCATATCAACAGAGGTCATCAAATGGTTGTCTCTTTCGGAAAAACCACACCCACAATTGTATAACATTGGATGGCTCCGCCAAGGTAGTGATCTCCGCATCAACCAACACTATTGCCTGCCCTATGACATCAAGCCCTCTAGAGACGAGGTATTGTGTGATGTCATCCCCCTGAAGTTTGTGATGTTATTTCGGGCCTAACTTATTTATGGAAACATCATACTATATATTATTCTATGCCTTGTAGTGTTATTATTACATTGGATAGGAAATTTTTACAGTATACTCAAGGTAGTCCCATATACTTCCATTTCCTTGATCTCTTCCAAGCAATGTAGGAATGTCATCTGTCAGACTAGGAATTTTGTCTTCTTTGTGATTCATGCTCAAAGTGAGCGGAAGGATGTATCCATATCCATGGCTTCTGCGACAAGTCTCTCCATGCAACATAATAAAGTGGATAAGGTTGTGGAAGAATACAAAGACATCTTCTCCTCGGGCATCGGGGTACCTCTGCACTATCAGTTTAAACTCTCAATCGATCTGACCACTGATGCACCGCTACAAAATGGGCCATTCTATCACTTCTTTGTGTGAGAAAATGAGGAAATCAATTGACAGATCTAAGAGCTGCTCGAAAAGGGGCACATCTGACCAAGCTCATCACCTTTTGGAAGATTGATTGTTCTTGTGTAAAAGAAAGATGAGACCTGGTGACTCTGCATTGATTACCAGGTCGTAAATGAAATCATAGTCAGGAACTGATATTGAATTTCTTGAATTGATGATCTCCTTGACCAACTCAAGGGGGTGAAATACTTCAGTAAGATTGATATGAAGTCCAACTACCACCAGGTTCTAATAGAGCATATTGATGTATGGAAGATTGCCTTCAAGTCCAAATAAGGTCTTTTTGAATGGCTAGTCATTCCCTTTGGCTTGACAAATTCCCCATAAAATTTCATGAGGATGAAGGACGATATCTTGTCACCTTTCACCAATTATTTTTTGGTGGTGTATTTGGATGACATCCCCATCTTCAGTAAAATTTAGGCGGAACACTTGAAACATATTCAATAGGTTCTACACACTCTGTGGAAACACCAAATATATACAAACTTGGAAAAATGTTCATTCAACATGAACAATGTCCAACACCTAGGCCACATTTTTTATGAGCATGGGGTTCATGTTGATCAATCCAAAATCTAGGTCATTGGTGATTGGTCAGCACAGACCACACTCATTATGATTTAGATCTTCTTATACCTTTCTAATTTTTATGACAGGTTTGTGTTGGGAATCTCCCACATTGCACGATCCCTTAGCCAAATGACTAGGGGTGGTGGAAAGGAAAATTCATGTGGGCCAGTTGTAACAAAAAAATTTAAATGATTTGAACCAGCACTTGTGCTCAACCCTGGTTTTCTCATTAGCCAACCTGCAACAACCTTTTGATATTAGGACAGATGCTTTAGACTATGTTGTGGGTGTAGTTCTCACTCAACATGGACATCCCATGGAATATCATAGTGAGACATTATTAGATACCATCTGTAAGTACCCAACTTATGATAAAGAAATGTAATCCATTGTACAAGCTTGCCACAAGTGGAGGCATTACATTGTTAGTAAGGAGACAATCATCCACACTGATCATAATCCTCTATAGTTCATACAGACACAAGAAAAATTGTAGAATGAACGTCATCAGAAGTGGTCCACATACTTGCAATAGTTCCATCTCAACATCAAGTACAAGACAGTTAGCACCAACCATGTCCTTGACTGCCTCGGTCGACCTCCAGTTGAAACACTAAGCACAATGCTACACTCTTGTGTACATGAGACCTCTAGATGGTCCCAAATCTAGGAGAGAGATCCTGAATTTGACACTACCTACCATATTTTGGGCACAAACACAACTGTCACTCATTTCCATCTTCAGGATGGGTTTTTGTACCATCTAATCCATCTTTGCATCCCATCAACTGAGCGAGCGAAGATTATTTGGGAATCTCACTATTGTTGGGTGGCAGGACACTTCGACATAGAAAATACAGTGGCAGTTTTGGAGCAACATTTACATTGGTCGAAACTTCGACAAGATGCCAACAAGTATATCAAGTCTTATATGACAGGCGCCATTTCCAAACCGGTCATTAAGAAACAACGCATGTACACCCCTCTACCTACTCTTGACAAGACCTGGGAATCCATCTTGATGGAATACATGTTGAGCCTTCCTTCAACCAAGTAGGGAAATGACTATGTTTTCATGGTTGTTGATCAATTTTCCAAGATGGCAATTTTGGCTGCCTACAAGAAGAGAATCACAGTGTAGGTCAATGCCAAGCTCTTCCTTGAACAAGTGTGGGTAAATTTTGGGGTACCACAAACCATCATTTCATATTGGGACAGTTAATTCCTCAACACATTCTGTTCGAGCTTCTAGTCATGTCTAGACACCAATCTCACCAAATTCACAACCTTCCACCCCCAAAAGGATGGCCAAACTGAGGTAGTTAACTGAATGATCATGCATATCTTTCACATGTACAATTCCAATCATACGTGCACATGGGATGAGATTCTTCCACATGTTCAACACAGTTACAATAGAGCCATACATAGCTCAATCGAACACATCCTCTTTTAGGTAGGGTTGGGATTTCAACCATTGGGTCCCATGGATGTTTCACTACCCCTTGCGTCCACAGAGGAAGAATATTCCCATTCTCAAACTGAATTATACAAAGCCACCTGATTCATTAAATGAATCCATCACATCCACCAACATTTTCAAGATATTTTGTAGAAGTCTAATTCCAAGTACTAGCATCGTCATGATCAACATGGGATGCCCCAAAAGTTTCAAGTGGACAATAAAGCTTGGTTGCATTTGTAGAAATAACACCTTAAAAGACCCCATCAAATTTTTTTCCCACTCCGCTATGGACCTTACACCATCACCAAGGTTGTGGGTGACAATTATTTTGAGCTCAAAATTCCACCTTTCCTTGGCTTGCACCCATTTTTTAATTTGGAACTCCTCAGACCATACTTTCCACCATTATTGGACACCTCAAACATAGCAAAATAGTTGATACTGACAAATATTAACCCTGACTGCATGGAACAAGCATCCACTAATCATATCATGGATACATAGGTCAATAGTACTCACCAACATAATCTTCATCTTTATTGTGTTGTCAAAGAGGGGCAGCTCCTACACCAAGGAAAGTGGCTCACCCAGGGCCAAATTCAACATAAATTTCCTCATATGATGTGGGAACTCAACGCAATGGAGACAATTTCTTCCTAATGTTGGG
>JASDQU010105370.1:104455-132917 GCA_032191745.1 Picea mariana | reverse complement strand
TCATATATTGTGCATGGTGTATTGTGGTGTATTGGTGTAACTCTTATACTATTGTTCATTTCTCGTTGGATATAATTGAATGGTTTAAGTATAAGTTGAAAAAGGTTTTAAATTTTAATTGATACTAATTCACCCCCCTCTCAGTATCAACATTATGTTGTGTATGTAGGATTTCATATTAAATGTTTGAAGTCTAAGAGAACAAAGAGAATGAGTTTCAATTGTTTCTCTTCCTGAGAGAGAATTTCCTGCAAGGAGTGCATTGAAAAAGGTTCAGAGGTTATCTCTGAAATCTCAGGAGGGATACCATTTTTTTCATTCCAGCAGAAGTGCAAGTGAGCACAGAAAGCCATGCAAGGTGTGCCCAGGCTGGTTGAAAGCTTAGAACTTATCAACCAAGGGGAGAGTTGAAGGACTGTTGTCGCAGGGAGTGCACAGAGTCAAAAGATCAAATACCCAGAAGTATTTGATAGTTTGTTGCAAGGAGTGCGAGCAGGAACCCTTTTGGAGGTTTGAATTTGCAAGTGAATGCTCAAGAGGGTTAGTACCTTTGATTCATACCCAAAGGGAGACAGAGATGGAAAACATTTTGCAGAAGTTAAGTTCCAGTGGAAGAAAATTGGTTCATTTTGCAGGAGCTGTCAAGGAGGAGACGAGTGGTTGAAATTCTCTGTGGAGAATTCACGAAGTTGTGAGGGCCATAGAATGTAGAGGAGTTGTAGGTTGGATAAGGGTTAGACAAAACCATCCTATGGGGTCCAGGATTCAACGACAATCATTGATTGTAATTGTTGAGTTGTCAAGATCATTTCGGTAAATCAAGGTTTGTAAATCTAGAGTGCAGACGAACAGTTGTCAGAGGGTCATTCAAATGTTGAAAGCCAGAAAGCTTGGAGTGACAGGTGGCAAGAATCTGTGTCGGAGATAGAAGACAACAGAGAAGACAGGTGGCGTACTTGTCGTCAGGTGGAGTCAAAACTTCATTGACTGTTTCTGGGTTTCGTAGCTTGGAGAGCTGAAAGCCTTACATCAGGATTCACAAAGACGCAAAGTCTGGAACTCCGAATCAATGAAAAGTCCCATAGGGAAGCCATCCTTTGTTGAACGCATTGGGGTTCGACATTTCGGCACTTTCGAAGACAAGAGATAGGGGTTCCTTGTTCCGGGATTCCCAAACTCGCAAAACATGATATGGCTGTGGAGGAGGACGCGGCCAAACATTTCAGTAAATCAACATTTCGGGTTTCGATAGTAGAGGGCCAAGAAACTTGACAATAGGGATCGCGAAATTATGAGACCCAAAGTCCCAAATTAGCGAAGGGCGCGATGTTATTGTGGTCAAGGATATTAGGGTTGGTGCCTGGTGTTTGTTCATGCAGGCTCAATTCATAAGGACTTGTGGATACACCGTGAGTGTATGATATATTCTCCGAGGGGAAATAAAAGAGTCAATCCAACTCAAGGGAAGATTTAGAAAGATCCTGCGCAGACCTCGACCTGAGGGTTTAGGGGTCTGCATCAATTGTGGTATCAGAGCATGATTTTGTCTGTATATTTTAGGCAGAGTAAGCTAGAGGAAAAGGAGTACTCTGATACACATCAGTTGTGGTATCAGAGAACAGAAAAAGTTCTTTGTTTTCTGTAGCAGAGAAAAGAGGAACATTTCTTAGCCATGCCGCCAAGAAGAAGAGATAGGCCCATGCCAATGCCTGATCTAGCAGTGGAAAGAGAAATGCGCGAACTACATTCTAGGCTTGATGCCATGGAGACAACAAAGAGGCACACAATTAATGCTAGGGATATCAGCGAAGTTGAAAGTGAAAATGAAGACATGAAGGAGAAGAAGTGGCAGTCGAAGATGCTGCAGATGAATGCCTATTCAGGGCTGTCGCAAGGATAGGATCCAGGGAAAAAATGGAGATTCCCATGTATGAGGGGAACCTGGATGTTGAAGAGCTTCTAGAATGGATTAGGGCTCTGGATAAGTACTTCAACTATGAGGATGTCGAGGAGGACAAGAAGGTCAAGAATGCTGTCACAAGACCTAAAGGGCATGCAGCATTATGGTGGGATGAACTGCAGGCTGACAGATGTTGTAAAGGCAAGCAGGAAATCAAGAGCTAGGGTAGAATGGTTGCGAAGATCAAAGCCAAATTCATACCCAAGGATTATCAATTTACTCTGTTTCGGAGAATGCATAATTTGAGACAGAATTTGATGTCAATGAAAGAATACACTGAAGAGTTCTACAAGATAAACATCAGAGCAGGTCATCGGGAAAGCGATGATGAAAAGGTTACCAGGTACATGAATGGTCTACAATATGACATTCAGGACGAGATTAGTACGATGACCCTTCAGAATGTAGAAGATTCTTATCAGATGGCTCTGAAAGATGAAGAGAAGTTGAGCTGAAAGAAAGGTCAAAGAGGCCGAGGCAGAAGTCAAGCCAGAGGCAAAACAATTTCCCAAGACAGAACTCGGAAATCTAAAGAAGAGGGGAAGAAACCTCAAACCCAAACTGAGAGAGGGGGAAGCTCACAGAGAGGACAATATGCTGGTAGAAATACTTTTCCTCATACCATAAGAAGAGGAAGAGGCCGAGGAGGTGAAGTGAAATGTTTTGTTTGTGGAAAAAACGGACATAAATCTTATGAGTGTCCAGATAGGAAGAAAGAAGGTGGTGAAACTCACATTTCCGAAGCACAAGGACAGAATGTTGAGGTAGAATATGCTGAGGGAAAAATATCTTTAATGATGAGGAAAGTTCTCTTAACGCCAGAGAAGGAGGCAGAGAACCTAGCCTAAAGGAACAAACTTTTTCGGACTGCTTGCAAGACCAAAGACAGAGTATGCAAAGTCATCATGGACAAAGGTAGCACATATAATCTCATTTCTACAGAGATGGTAGAAAAGTTGGAGCTGGAGACTATCGTACATCCAAGCCCATACAAAGTTTCGTGGCTACAAAAAGGACATCAGGTAAATTTCGCTAAACAATGTTTAGTTGAATTTAAAATAGGAGGATATAAGGATGAAATATTATGTGATGTCATTCCCATGGATGTTTGTCATGTATTGCTGGGTAGACCATGGCAATATGACAGGAATGTGGTTCATGATGGGAGAAAGAACACGTACACCCTGGAGAAAAATGGGAGGACACACATGTTGCTGCCAATTAAGGATAAAGAAGTGAAACTAGAGGTGAGCAACACTGTACTTCTCATAAGTGGGAAGGAACTTCTTAAGGAGGTTAAGAAGAAGGAAGATACACAATTTATTGTAGTCAGGAAGCCTAAAATTGTTTTGACCAGTACAAGAGTGGATGATTTACCAGAGGAAATCCAGAAGTTACTGGAAGAGTTCGATGATATAGTAGTGGACGAACTACCTTGTTCATTGCCACCTATCAGGAGTATAAGCCATCACACTGATCCTATACCTGGAGCCAGTTTACCAAACAAAGAAGCATACATATTGACGCCGTAGGAGAATGAAGAAGTTAAGAGACAAGTCCAGGATTTAATGGACAAAGGATTGGTTAGAGAGAGCTTGAGTCCATGCGTTGTTCCAATAGTGCTCATCCCAAAGAAATATGGAGGCTGGAGGATGTGTACAGACTCAAGGGAAATCAATAAGATTACCATTAGATATAGATTTCCATTGCCAAGGATGGAAGATTTGATGGATTGCTTGAGTGGAGCAAAGTTTTTTTCAAAGATTGATTTGAAAAGTGGATATCATCAAATTCGTATGAGAGAAGGTGATGAATGGAAGACAACATTCAAGACGAATGAGGGGCTGTATGAATGGCTTGTCATGCCATTTGGTTTAAAAAATGCACCCAGTACTTTTATGAGGTTGATGAACGAAGTCCTAAAGGATTTCATTGGGAAATTTGTCATCGTATATCTTGACGAAATATTGATTTTCAGAAAGACAGAAGCAGAGCACTTAAAGCATTTAGCTACAGTAATGAGGAGATTACAGCGAGAGAAATTGCTGATAAACATGAGGAAATCATCAGTTATGAGGAAATAACTCATTTATTTGGGTTTTTTTATTTTTGTAGATGAGATGAAAATGGATCCGAATAAGGTAGAGGCGATTAAGAATTTGCCATCACCGAAAAGTGTGTTTGAAGTTCGAAGCTTCCATGGTTTAGCTAGTTTCTACAGGAAATTCATCCGAAATTTTAGTGGGATTAGTGCACCAATGATGGACACGGTGAAGAAAAGACACAAGTCTTTTCACTGGACAGAAGAAGCAGAGAAGAGTTTCAATCTACTAAAGAAAAATATCACGGAGCAACCAATTTTGGTGTTGCCAAACTTCAACAAGACATTCCAGGTCAAGTGTGACACTAGTGGATTTGCAATTGGAGCGGTCTTGAGCCAAGATGAAAGGTCGATTGCATACTTTAGTGAAAAACTGAATGAATCGAAGATTAAATACTCAACATATGATAAGGAATTCTATGCAGTCATACAAGCACTGAAGAAATGGAGACGTTATTTGGTTCCTAAAGAGTTTGTTTTGTACAGTGATAATCATGCTTGCAATTCATGACTAAACAGGAGAAGTTGAACCAAAAGCATGCTAAATGGGTTGAATACATGCAGAAGTTTACTTTTTTGACTAAGCATATTTCTGGAACTGCTAACAAAGTTGTTGATGCTTTGAGTAGGAAATGTTTGTTGATGCAGGAATTCAGAGTCAAAACTTTGGGTTTTGATAACCTCAAAGAAATGTACAAGGATGACCCAGATTTTAAGGAAGCGTATGAGGCGTTTGAGAATCAAATTCTCAAGGACAAAAGCCAGTGGACCGAATATATGATCTAGGACGGATTATTATTCAGGGGAAATCAGTTATGTATTCCAAAATGCTCCATGAGGGAGAATCCGTTGAAGGAAAAACACAGTGGAGGATTGGCCAGATAGTTCGGTCATGCTAAGACATTCTCAAAGTTTAGTGGCTCATATTTTTGGGCAGGGATGAAAACAGATGTTAAGAAATTTGTGGACAGATGTAGGATATGTCAGCACACAAAGGGGAAAAGGTAGAACACAGGGTTATACTAGCCATTACCCATACCTGAGAGGCTGTGGGATGTAGTGAGCATGGATTTCATATTGGGACTGCCAAGGACACAAAGAGGATGTGATTCAATATTTGTGGTGGTAGAAAAATTTTCAAAGATGGCACATTTCATGCCATGCCAGAAAACCAGTGATGCAACTCATATTGCAAACTTGTTTTTCAAGGAAGTCATCAGACTTCATGGCTTGCCAAGGAGTATTGTTTCTAATCGGGATACCAAGTTTGTTGGACATTTCTGGAGGACTTTATGAAATAATCTAGGGACAAGTTTTTCTTTTAGCTCAGCATATCATCCTCAAATGAATGGGCAGACAGAAGTTGTGAACAGGAGCTTGGGAGATTTACTGAGGAGCCTAGTGACTGAACACCACAGTCAGTGAGATCACATTCTACCATAGGTGGAATTTTCTTATAATGATTCGATCAATAGAAGAACAAGGAAGAGTCCATTCCAAATTGTATATGGAATGCATCCAAGGGGAGTTTCTGAATTGAAAGATTAGGAACAAGTTGTATTTAGGATTGCTAGTGCAGAGGACTTTGCAGAATCAATGAAAGAGCTTCAAAACTGAGTCAAGGAGCGATTGCAGAGTTCAAGCCAAGAGTATAAGTGCAGAGCAGATCAACACAAGCGAGAAATTCAATTTGAAGTTGGGGATCTGATTCTTGCACATCTAAGGAAGGAAAGGTTCCCAAGGGGAACATATAACAAACTAAAGATGAAAAGGATTGGTCTATGCAGAGTCATCAAGAAATTTGGGGCAAACACATATGAGATTGAATTACCCGATGGGATCGGAATTTCACCAATATTCAACATCTCAGATTTGTACCCTTACAAAGCAGAAGTAGAGGAAGAATAGAAAGAAATTCAGTGGACAAAACAAATGCCTATAGCTGAAAAGCCACAGATGGAAAGAATAATTGACAAGAGAGTTAGCAAGAAGACCAGGAGAAAAGAGTATTTTGATTACTTGGTCAACTAGAAAGGACACCCAGTTGAGGATGCCAGTTGGGAAGATGAAGCAGAAATTCAGAAGCATGGACAGATCGTGCAAGAGCTCATGAACAGGAGTTCATGAAAATTTTCAAGCAATGGAGTATGATGTAGGGGCATCGTAAGCAGCCAACCAAGCAAGTAACGTAAAAGGTGGCAGACAACTAGAAGACCTCCAGTGCACATTTTTGAAATGTTTTTGAAGCATTAATGTAATGGTTAAAGGGAAGCATACTTGCATATTGTAAACATATCATGAGCGATTCGCTCTCATCTGTAGAAGGTAGAGGCATTTATGCATAGTTAATGAAAGTAGGTAGGTTTGAATTAGAGATTAGACAGTTTAGAAGAACAGGAGGGAAAACAGATATAGACACCCTCATCTTTGTATTATGACATTCATTAGATCATTGTAACATTAGCATAGAACATACGAAGAAAAAAGATGTAGCAGAAAGCTATAGAGAAGAACCCATGTACAGAAACAACTGAGTTAAAATATGAAGCTTTGACTCAACTTTCATGGTGTCGTGATGCTTACTGTTTACATTTACTAAATGGTATGCTTACAGTGGTTTTATTCTCTCTGTTACGCATTTGTTGTGATGTTATGTTGTATATGTAGGATTTCATATTAAATGTTTGAAGTCCGAGAGAACAAAGAGAATGAGTTTCAATTGTTTCTCTTCCTGAGAGAGAATTTCCTGCAAGGAGTGCGTTGACAAAGGTTCAAAGGTTATCTCTGAAAGCTCAGGAGGGATACCGTTGTTATCATTCCAGCAGAAGTGCAAGTGAAGCACAAAAATCCATGGAAGGTGTGCGCAGGCTGGTTGAAAGCTTAGAACTTATCAACCAAGGGGAGAGTTGAAGGACTGTTGTTGCAAGGAGTGCCCAGAGTCGAAGATCAAATACCCAGGAGTATTTGACATTTTTCCGCAAGGAGTGCGAGCAGGAACCCTTTTGGAGGTTTGAATTTGCAAGTGAATGCTCAGGAAGGTTAGTACCTTTGATTCATACCCTAAGGGAGATGGAGATTGAAAACATTTTGCAGAAGTTAAGTTCCAGTGGAATAAAATTGGTTCATTTTGCAGGAGCTGTCAAGGAGGAGATGAACGGTCGGAATTCTCCATGGAGAATTCACGAAGTTGCGAGGACCGTAGGATCTAGAGGAGTTGTAGGTTGGATAAGGATTGGATGAAACCATCCCGTGGGGTCCAGGATTCAACGACGATCGTTGATCGTAACTGTTGAGTTGTCAAGATCATTTTGGTAAATCGGGGTTTGTAAATCTGAAGTGCAGACGAACGGTTGTCGAAGGTTTGTTCAAATCTCGAAAGCCGGAAAGCTTGGAGTGATAGGTGGCAAGAATGCATGTCAAAGATAGAAGACAGCGGTGAAGACAGGTGGCGTACTTGTCGCCAGGCGGAGTCAAAACTTCATTGACTGTTTCAGGGTTTCGTAGCTTGGAGAGCCAGAAGCCTTGCATCAAGATTCGCAAAGACGCGAAGTCCAAAACTCTGAATCAGTGAAAATTCCCATAGAGAATCCATCCTTTGCTGAATGCATCGGGGTTCGACATTTCAGCACTTTCGAAGACAAGAGATAGGGGTTCCCTGTTCCAGGATTCCCGAAATCGTGAAACGTGATACAACTATGGAGGAGGACGCGGCCAAACATTTCAATAAATCAACATTTCGGGTTTCGGTAGTAGAGGGACAAGAAACTCGAAAATAGGGATTGCGAAATTGCGAGACTTGAAGTCCCAAATTAGTGAAGGTTACGTAATTATTTTGGTCAAGGAGATTTGGGTTGGCGCCTGGTGTTTGTTCATGCAGGCTCAATTCATAAGGACCTGTGGATACGCCATGAGTGTATGAGATATTCCATGAGGGGAAATCAAAGAGTCAATCCGACTCAAGGGAAGATTTAGAAAGATCTTGTGTGGACCTCGACCTGAGGGTTCGAGGGTCTGCATCAGCTCATGGCATATGTGTCGAGATTATAGAGAGATCAACAATATCACCATTAAAGATAAGTTTCCCATTCTTGTCATTGATGAATTGTTATATGAACTACATGGAGCAATCTACTTCACAAAGTTGGATCTTTGTTCGGGGTATCATCATATTAGAATGAAGGAATAATATATCCCAAAAACAACATTCAAAACTCATGTAGGCCATTATGATTTTTTGGTCATGCCTTTTGGCCTTATGAATGTACCTTCCAAATTCCAATGGTTGATGAAATCCATTTTCAAGCCCTTCCTTCGAAAATTTGTGTTGGTATTTTTTGATGATATACTAATCTATAGAAATTCTTGGGAAGATCATGTTCGACATGTTGACAGGGCGCTACAACTACTAAAGGGGAAACAACTATATGCCAAACCATCCAAATGTTTATTTGGGGTGAAGGAGGTAGAGTATTTGGGTCATATTGTATCTTATGAAGGTGTCAAGGTAGACCCTAACAATATTAAAGCCATGATGGATTGGCCGATTCCCAAAACATTGAAGAATCTTAGAGGATTTCTGGGTTTGATAGGTTACTACTGGAAGTTTATTCAGAAATATGGAATAATAATAGCACCTTTAACTAAATTAACTAAGAAGGATGCATTTTCATGGACTATAGAGGAAACTCGAGATTTTGAACAACTTAAAGAGGAAATTATCAAAGCTCCTATCTTGACCACACCATACTTCACAAAAACCTTTACTGTGGAATGTGATGGCTCAGGAAATGGCATTAGTTCTATTCTAATGCAAGAAAGAAGGCTCCTTTCTTTTGAAATTCATCCACTCAAGGGGAAGGACTTACAAAAACCCATTTATGAGAAGGAAATGATGGAAATACTACATGCATTGAAGAAATGGCATTGTCACCTAATAGGTAGGCAGTTTAAGGTAAAAACAAATCATGACAGTATTAAATACTTCTTTGAACAAAGACTATATTCAGAAAAGAAACAAAAATGGGTGGCCAAGATGTTGGGTTATGACTTTGAAATCACCTACAAAAATGGGAAGAAAAATGTTGTGGAAGATGCACTCTCAAGAAAGGATGAAGATGTTGAGGCATTTCTCTATGCTATCTCTATCATCCAACCTGATTGGATTATATAAGAAAGGGATGAATGGAAGAATGAAGAAGAAGTGTGGAATCTCATTCAAATGTTACAACAGAATTCCAGTGCATCTGATACATTTACATGGAAAAATGATTTACTATGGTACAAACATCAATTATATTTATGTAAGAACTCCCAACTCAAACAAAAGGTACTTTTGGAATTGCACACCTCTTCGGTAGGAGGGCACTAAGTATTTTTTAAAACCTATCACTGGGTCATTAGGGAATTGTTTTGGAATGGCCTTAAAAATAATGTTTAAAGGTTGTGGAAGAATGTTTGGTTTTTCGAAAAAATAAGGTGGAAACAATTAATACCCCATGTCTTTTACAACTATTATCCATTCCAAGTCAATGCTGGGAGGAGGTCTCCATGGATTTAATCACACGGTTACCAAAGTATGAAGAAAATATTTTCATCATAGTGATTGTTGATAGACTTACCAAGTATGCACACTTTTGTGCACTCTCTCATCCTTTCAAACCATTAAAGTTTCTACCGCATTCATGGAGACCGTTCAAAAGCTACATGGAAGCCTAAAGATTATTGTAAGTGACATAGATCCCATTTTCACTGGACATTTTTGGACATAATTATTTTCTCGTTTGGGTACTCAATTGTATCATAGCTCAGATTATCATCCTAAATTTTATGGACAAACTGAGATAGTGAACAAATTTCTAGAAGGCTACCTTAGTTTCTTTTTCTCTGATAAACAAACACAATGGTTCAAGTAGTTACCCTTGGAAAAATGGTGGTATAACACTTCCTTTCATACTCCAACAAAAATGGCACCATTTATGGTGCTTTATGGATATCACCCACCGTCCATCACATCTTATCTAAAATAAAAATCTAAGGTTCAAGCAGTGGAAGATCACACCGAGCATCAAAAATACATTCTCCAACTCTTAAAGGACAACTTGACCAAAATCCCTCAAACATGTACCAATAAATACAATATATGCCTCATAAATATACCTAACAAAGTGTGCCAATGACAAACAATAAATATAACAACACTATACCTCTGTATTTTTGTCTCATACAGTATGTACCATACAACCAATGATCCCTCCAAGGAAAATACTTAATCTCCCATAACCATATCTCACACAATAACCAACATCCAACTACAAACAAGCATGTAACATACCTTTTTGATTCTATAGATAGATTTGTTGTACTTGAACATTGTCAAACTTCCAGTAGCCCCTAACCAGCTTCTGCAACCAGATTCACTCCTCAAACTTCATATCTAGTAGTGCCTCGTGTGATGAAGTCATCTGTCCCACAAGGACTCGTGTGATAGTCTATAAGAAAAATGTGGGGATGCCTCTCATGACATTTACTGCCTGACCCATGGGAATGACCCTAATCATGGTTTTTCAAAATATTCTCTCTTCTTTATGCATCTGCGAAACTTTTTCTTCACTCTTCTTGCGCTACCCCAAACTTGTGCAACTTCAGAGGTATCAATGAGTAACTGCAATAAACCTTTCACAAGATAGATATTCAATTTTCTCAATAGGTGCTAATGGGAGTCTCTTTCTCCCTTATTTATACTCTCCGAGAGCCTTCCTTTAGGGGTCATCTTCTAACTATTTTACCCAAATTCCATATTTTAGGGCTAACCCACTTTCTTGTTGCAACTACTTTACCCATAATCAGTAATCTCACCACGTATTGTTGCAACTAATTTATTTTTAATTATTTTCTTATCTCAACAACTTTACCCATGATTAACTCCTAGTTACAACCATTTTGACTAGTAAACTTCTCGATGAATTTCTAGGAGCTTCTAGAATACTTGACTTCTTTGTTGACCTTCTAGGGGCTTCTAGAATATTCGTGATTGTTCTCCAACTTCATTAAGACATATCTCCTCAATCATGAGGAACCATGTGGTGTACCACATATCACCATAAATGACACGACGTGTACTATCGATCTAAGATAGTCTTCCTACAAATCCACTGATCTTGATGTCTGTATTCCTCATACAAACTTGGTTTCCTTAACCACACCTCTAGGACTATCGAAATTTTCTACCAAACTTTCTTCAAGGGTTGACATCAATGAAAACCAATCCAATCTACCAATATAAAATACTTCCTTTATTCCCACAATTGATGTGGCTAACACTGTCAAGCATCAACCCAAATTATACAAAAATTATGGGCTTATTCGTCATTTTGTTGTATTGTGGCCTAGTAGATTGGTGGATCTACACAGCTAAATTTATCAAATATATAATCCTATTTTATTTAAGGAGGGTTATGTTTATCTATATGCATGGGGTTTCTTCAGTGTATAATTTGATGCAAATCCCAATATGGGAATTATTCTCTATTCTTCCCACTATTTTTTGGTATTTTATGGCCTCTACAAGAATCACTAGTACCTTACACTCTGCAAGATTCCATTGGAAATAGAGAACCTTCAAGAATGGTTGGAACACTGGGTGGAGAACCATGTCTACTATGAGTAGGGTTCATATAGACCCACCTAGTGTGTACCTACCTAACATCTTCATTTCACTATGCTTTTTGGGGCCTCTCTCTTGACGTAATGCAACAAGATTCAATGTGTTGGGTCAATAACCTTGTGCATCACTAACCTTTACACAATGTAGTGCGACATATCTGAAAAAAATGAGAAAGAACACATAGTCAGACCCACATATGGCCCATGTGTGGAAACATGGTAAACTTTGATCTTAAAACAAATTCAGAAATTTCGCCTCAAAACTTGAGGTTCCCCAAATCTATTTCCAGTGAACTTTCAAAATTAACTATGAATCTAAAATATAAATTACAATAGAATATAATTCATTTTTGTGCAACCAAAATACATGTTAGAGAAACACAAGAAAATACACATTGAAACAATTTACTTCAAGGGGATAAAATTCACAACCCTAAGGGTACAATCCCCAACATATAACAAATCAAAAAAAGACTTATGAACAATAGATTTCTCACTAAACAAAATCTTCTCATTGTTATGTTAAATGACCTTACATAACCAGTGCTAGAAACTACTCTATTAGTGTGACAACATAAGATAAAATCATATTTACAAGTACACAAAATTTGAACAACACTCCATATATACATCAAATGAAGTTTCAAGTACCTACCAATCAATTTATCACACTTTTTCATAATGTGTCCTTCAAGCTAATCAAAATCTAGAACACTTTATGTTGTAACCCCACTCTAAGTGTTATTCAAGGCAAGAAGCTAATCTATTAACTAATCCATCTAAATGGAAGCACTTTGTGTTGTAACTCTAGTCTGGATGTAAATGAAAAAAAGGCAATTGAAACAACTCAACTGGATGGAAGCACTATGTGCTACAACCCCATTCTAAGTGTCAATAACAAGGTAGCTAGGCTATTGCAAGAAAGAATCTTTTTGTCTTATTTCAAGGCCCTTGTTTCAATACCACTACAAAGTTGTGGCAATTGAAAGCATCTTTCTGTCTTATCTCTTGTGTCTCCTTTTCCCATTAATTCTTTCTCCCCTGCAAATCATTTTGTAGAAGAGATGTTATGTGTTCTGAGCATTCGCCGATGGCGTCTTCACGATTATGGGCCTTGAATGGCCCATATGTCTGAGAATTATACCAAGTGAAAGGTGAGATGAGAATGGCCTTGGGGTTATGTAATTCTCCCCTTATCCATAGATCACTTGTCTCATTGTTTTTGGCGATTGTAAGATAACTATCCCATTCAGAGTGGTTGCTCATGAATGATTGGAAATCCGTTATATGTACATATCCTACAAATTAAATTGGATTCCATTCCAACTCGAAATCTAAGACAATGTTGTTATGAAAAATCTCGCACATCATATACCTATCTTCCATACTTCTATTGTAGTACACTTCCAAGAAGTCTTTTGCTAAGGTGATATTATAGGGTCTGCATTATGATATTTATCTAAACTGGAATAAGAAGTATATTTCATGAAAGAATATAGATCAGGTTGGAGAAGGTAATCTACAAATGAGGATTTTCCCCAACAAAGAGCTCATCTACCTCTTATCCTCCTTCGGGAGCTCTACTTGTGTATGAACTTTAGAGGTCTTTCTCATGTATTTCTTCCACTTCTCCCATTTGTCTTGATGAATAGTCAACTTCTCATCCCACCTCTATCTCAATCTGTAGATGGTGGGTTGGCATTCTTCTAGAGAAATTTTCCTTCTTTCATAAGCCTTAGCCATGTTCCTCCATTTGCTGAATTGGGCTCACAACCAGAAATCGTTGTCAATATGTGCTTGGATTCCAGTTTCATCTAAAAGTATTTATCTTTGGGTTTCTTGGTTAATATTTTTAGGAGGTATTTCCTCCTATATTAGAGTCTCAGAATCTAGTTGTTCAGGGGGTACCACTTCCTCTATTTATGTGTCTTCTTCCCTATTCATGGCCTCCTCAGTTTGGGTTTCATTTTCCAAGAATGTCACTAGTTTCTCATCTAATTATTCATGTGTGGGTATGACATGTTCTTATTCTAATTTGTCATGGATATGGTGGATAATCCCAACCACTTTAGCTAGGTAATATAGACTTGTTTCCCCCCCTTGGAATATTTATGTCATTTATTTTATTTTATTTTTCATCCTCTGATTAATTTCTCTTAATTTCAAATTTTGCTAGATAAGGGTAGAGTACAGAGGCCGGTGAGGTTTACCTAGAATATTCCTTGGTTTCTTGTTCTTGGGAGCATTTTTTATGACTGAATCCACAAGATTTTCTCCCTCATTTTCTGTTGCAGAAACATCCATTTCACAACCGTGAACTATAGCATAATCTGAGTCCTTCTTTCCTTCTTTAGGGAATGCATCCTCTCCCACTGGTTATTTAGGGAAATACCTTCCCTCAATTGACTCTTCCTTCCGTGTTGGTTCTTGTGTGGTAGTGGGGGGTTATATCTCCATTGTACCTAATTCCTCCATAATTCTAACTTCTCATGTTGTTTCTTGTGTGGAAGGAAGGGGTTATGACTCCATTGTACCTAATTCCTTTTTTAGTCCAACTTCCCCTGCTAGTTCTTGCTTGGAAACACAGGGTTTTGTCTCCATTGTACATAATTCCTCTGTTAGTCCAACTTCTCTATAAAACACCCAACCCCCTAAGTACTCTTTTAAGGGATGGGGTATTGAAATTTCACTTTTCCTAAATCATCTTGAAATCTATTCTTAATGGCACCATCATCTTCTGGTCATCAATAGCTTTCCAACAATTGTTGTCATGCTCAAAACCGGTCTCTGGATTAAAAAATATGACCCTCTAAAGTTTCTTCGGCCTTCTTTAACAATACGTCACTTCATTTCCACATGGCTTCCTCTTGCTTGCACCATCTAATGTGGCACTGATGTGGCATCTGACACTTGTCCCTTCAACTCTCGCCCTATCGAACCCTCAACCCTTCTCCAAATCGATGGCTCAAATTTATTTAGGACCCTCTCATCGAAGTTCCTTCTCCATGGATTCATAATCTACTTCGACGACATACTCCAACCATACATACTCTAGCAGATCTCATGGCTATCAAAGTTAGTCAATCAATGACTCTAAACTCATCGTATTCCTTACCTGCATGAAGGTTGACTCAAGCTTCCCTTGCTGTAATCCTTGTATATGTGGCACAAAATACACATGACACATGAATCCACTCACTGCTTGACAAGTGTACTTTCATGGCTATACATGTCATCACAAGATACTAGGGCTTACCTAAATAGGTGTTTCCACCTATCCTTTTCATTTGTGGGATAATGTGGAACTCCACGAAAGATTAACAATCATCCTCACATTATGTCCACTCGCCGATCAACACTCTAGATCAATCCTTGGATTCCTCCCTTTGGAGTGCACTCGTTTGGGTAGTTCAAGCCCCTCCGATGGATGGCAGAGATCATTATTTTTCCCTCTATTCAACGGTTGAGATTTAAGGCAATGAACTAAATTCCTTCTTGTCTAACTAGGCCTACTTCCATCCTATCAACCAATCAATTGTAGACATGCATCATATCGGAGGACACGCCAACTGCCACCTTTCATGACACGTGGCCTCGCCATTGCCAACCACCTGGCGTGACATGTGGCATACATCACTCAATACATATTTCTATCTCAGAACCCCAAGTAACCTTGACATATGGCATGATCTATACTAGACATGTGGCACTCTCATCACCTAAAACGTGTCATTCATATTCCCACAGATGATCTCTTATAGGTTCCAATTCATCATGACATGTGGCACAACCCTTGGTTAACCCCTAGAACCATCCATGTCACCCTCTTTATCTCCTTGGTAGGAGATCAATGGTCTAGATCTCCACAGAGAGTTATTTTGATCATGGCAGATGAAGGATCCAGATATCCTCTTGGATTTCCTCTAATCACGATAGATCAACGGCCCAAATATCCTCTCAGAGCTCCTACAATCATGAAAAATTCACATCCCATATCTCCTCTCAGAGTTCCTCTGTCACAAAATATCAACAACACATATCTCCTTTTCAAATTTCCTCTGTCAAGGCATATCAACGACCAATATATCCTATCAGAGTTCCTCCATCACAGTAGATCAACGACCCAGATCTCCTCTTGGAGTTCCTCCATCATGGAAAATCAACGACCCATCTCTCCTCTTACAGTTCCTCCATTGAATTCCTCTATAACCCCCATACACAAAAAATCCATCGAAAGTACTTTGATCGATGATGGGGATATGTCCATCCTAGATCCAACAATCCTCATTCATCCTCGAAGACCCTCCTTCATATTTCACCCATCTCAGTGACTTTGAAAGGTATAATGCAAAGGAACTCCCTTTATCAAATCTAATGGTTCAGATCATTCAATCTATAGATCATATGGACAATATTATGACACTTGTTATAGAGTTTAATACCTATAGGGGCTCCCACTCGGTCCTTCCTACAAATTTTAGGCTGACACATGTCACCCTTTGGGACATGTTGACTACCATGTTGTCACGACACATTGCACTGGCGTCACTTCCCTTTTTTTCCTTGCTTTAGTAGGACCCCATTTGACCTATGGCTGAGGTTCAACCTCTCCCATATTCTGATCAATGATTCTCGTTTACTCTTGGAGTCTCTCCGTCAAAGTTCCTTCCACACTACGATTGCCACTCACTCTGACCAGCCCTCTCTAACTAACGATTGATATATATCAATTTTCAAAGAAAATGCAGACAGTTAAGATGAATTACCAAAGAGCTGATCCCAAATGGGGTCCACATTTGTCCTCTTAACAAACCAGGTGTTGAGACATGTCATCCTCCAGACATGCTAGCTACCACGTAGGCATGACACATCATGTTGATGTCAACTTATCTCTCTTAATCCTTATATAGGGTAAGGCATGGAACTTGGAGTTGGAACCATTTTCCTCTCACTCAACCTCAATAGTTGAGATTTATCCCTTATCCCTTTGATAGATCAGTGGCCCTTGTTGATTTAGAGTTCATCTTATATAGGTGGCATAGCCTACTCCAATGAACGGTTAGGATATTTTTTTATTTCACAAGATTAACAACTGATATTGCCATTTTGTTCCACTGTGGGGCATCATTTATTTCCTATGACTTGATATTCCTTTTTCTAGGGAACCCAATATAACTAGAAGTATAGATATGTATAAATGTAGTTGTGGATATGGTCAACAAAGTCATAGTTTCATTCCTTTAACTTGATCCAATAAAGGAGGATGAAGCATTCACATGTACAAATCACTCCCATACCCATATAGTTATTCAATTTCCTAAATACACAAGAATACAAGGGGACAACTAGTCTAATCATTAAACAAGATCGCATATCCCTGAGACAATTACAGTGATTTAGCCATAAATCATAGTTCAATTACATAGGCTATGAAAATACTTATGTATTACTATTGATGGCCATCCAATTGAATATGGGTGTTCTCCTTTCTACCTGACCATAGGCTCTACTCACTCATTCACCTTAGCAGCAGGTCGCCCCCGGGCCAAGCCATGATACCACCAGGAGATTCTTTTCACTCCCTCATGTGTTCACTTGAAACAACCCTTTTCCTCGAGTCTCTACGTGTTGTGTCTCTAGCTAACACTCTATATTTTGGGTCTCTTACAGACCTTCCAACACAGAAATCTCCCTGAGTTCTCTCTTCTTCTGGTACACTTCTTTTCTAGTCTCATCTTTCTCCCCCCATGTGTTTCCCACACGAGAGGGTTTTTCTCTAACCATGTCCTCTTCCTTCTATGAGAAGGAACTCGTGAGAGTCAATATAAAAGATGAAATTGGCTACTATGTTGGACTTCTTGCTGAAATTTTTTGTTGTCCTAGCCATGTATTCCCATACTTCCATTCATTATGGTGGTTGGTTGTTCAACTTCCATCCCCTCTTTCATTAATTTTCTTTCCTCGGCTATAAGATAGAGAAAATATTGTTATTTCCTCCTCATTATTCATCAATGTGGCTTTGGTTTCTTTCACGCATGAATCCCCTTTCTTAGCCCCTTACTATTCCCTCTCGTCGTATCATGGCCAGTACATTCAAGGCTTCACTTCACAGTTAGCTTTTGGCATTTAAAATTAAACAATAATACATTTACATTGTTTATATTCCATTGCATGTAAATCATTAATAATGATTAATTATGTATAATCATAGGTTTAGGAAAGGGGGGAGTTACATTCTCATGTTGGTTCTTGTGTGACAACAAGGGTCTCTTCTTGTTGTGTTGTTGACTCAACCCTTTTTGCTAGTTCCCCTATTCCAGTGGGAACGACCAGTCTGGATGGGGATCGTGTCATATTTTTCTTAGGAATAGATGCTTATATTATCATATTTCTCTTCTTTGAGGGTAGATCCTTTCCTTTTTGGGGTGGCCTTATTTCCTTCTCTTCACAGGGGGTTCCTCAAAGTCCTTCCTCTGAAGGCTATGTGGAACCTATTTCCCCTAAGTCCTGTGTGGATTCTATTGTTTCAAGAGACACCAACCCTTCCAAAATTTGTGTAGGAGGGTTCATTGGGATTTCCCATTCATGAACTACCTAGTGGAATGCATGCATCACCAAAATATTGACAATAACATGGTGGGTGAGGCCCTCTCGTTTTTGTTGCCATTTTTGGACACTTTGGGCCATGTTTTATAGGCTCTTCCATAGAAATAAAGGGATATTTATCAACTTCCAGTGTCGGAGATGATGTAGTAGCTTCAGGTGATACCCAAAGATGATTCCATGGCATCCCTCATAGGTGAATTACTTTTGCACATGATAGGACACTCTTGACCATAGACAACTCAAGTAATTCCTATCAAACCCACTACATTTCTTCCTTATCTCCTCTCTTTACTACAAGAAATATCCTTTTATACCAGGTAATTCCATCTTCTAGGAGAACCATCATTCTCCTTCCTATGGCAGCCTTGTCACAAAATAAATTACTTCTTCATTCACTACGATTGGAACTCCAAGGAGATTCTCCTTCTCCTATTTCAAACTTACAACAAATTCCAGGGTGATTTCTTCATTGTATCGACCCTGGAATCTATCAATATATATCACCCACCCTGCCTCTTGGAAGACCCTCCAAACTTCCTCATATGTTTTAACCAACCCTACGTCTGGTTCATGGAAAATGAGAGAGATTTCCATCGCTATTCTTTGGAATAATTTGGATACCCCTATTCATCGATCTTACTGACTTGATTGCATAGGTCTTGCAACACTTGGTGAGGGAAAATAGTAAGTAATTTGATTCCACCACCTTTTCAAAAATAGCAAGTATGCAAGGGTGATGGTCATTGAAGTGGAATAAATGTAAATTATGGTTGTGGTGACAATGTGATGGTATAAATGTGTGGTGTTTAATGGAATTATTGGTTGAATAGGTCAGATATATATTGTCACTTGTCATTTAATTATTATTCATCCAAATAATGGTAATTAGTAATCTGATTCCACCACCACCTTTTCAAAAATAGTAAGTTGGAGTGGGTGATGGTCGTTGAGGTGGATTAAATGCAAATTATGGTCATGGTGGCAGTGTGATGCCAGAAACATGCAGTGTTTAATGGAATTAGTGGTTGGACATGTCAAATATTTAATTATACTTGTTTTCTAATAATTCTAAGTTATGGGGTAATGATGATTGCGCATGGGTAAACTGGTCAGGCCTGTCATATAAATTATTCTCATTTAATTGATATGTGAAGTGTAAGGAGGAGTATGTTCCTCTTCACCACTTGTCTCATGTGTGGTATGTCCTATGCACATGGCCCAATCTTGTTGTCATGAGATAATTCATTGTATCGATCGTTGACATCATGTTCTTAATAATCAAATTGGTGACCTATTGCTCCAATACCACGATCTCTTTTTTATGGTGACATCATGTTTTTAAGTGTTTCCACATGAAAATATATTGCCATAGTTTTCGGAGTTGCAACATCTAGAGTGTTGGGTATGTGTTATCTTCTTTGCATTTGTGTGTGTGGGCGTGGTTTTTTGCTATTTTTAGCGGATTTCTAAACAAATCGTGGATTAAGGGATTAGGGCTTTGGTAGCTATGGAATACCTAAAACATTGTATATATTGTATGGTGAATGGTGAAATTAATATAATAAAGAGTTGAAAGGTGTGGCACCAAGGAAGTCTGGTTTTCTCCTGGTGAAGGGTTTCCAGTGAAAATCTTTGTGTACTATGTGTATGAGCCATTGATTAATTTATGTTTTTCTTAAGAATCTATATGCATTTCTTTAACTCACAGGTTTAAAACTTACATGTGGTATCATAGCTCATTTTTGGCTTCAGAGGGATGCCTTTATTTCAAAGGGTTTGGTTCGGTCTTGATAGATCAAGTTTATCTTGGGTCTATGATAAACCTGGATTTAGTGGGAGATTTTGCAATGGTGAATCAAGTGTAGAAAGAGGAATGGAGAGCTCTTATAGAATCGAGATAGAGAAGTTCAACGGTAAACATTTTAAGCTATGGAAGCTCAAGATGGAGGACCTTCTTGTAGACGAAGAACAATGGGTCATTGTGAATCCTAGTACACAACCTAATGGTACGCAGCCTACGGGCACACAGTCGACTCGTACACAACCTACTAGTACACAAACTAATAGTACACCACCTACTGGTATGTTGAAGGAAGATTGAGAGAATCTACAACCAAGGAACTATGGGATAATTTAGGGAATTTGTATCAATCAAAGTCCTTGGTAAACAAGTTGTTTCTTCGAAAGAAGTTGTATCATCTTAGGATGGAAGATGGAGATTCTGTGAAAGAAAATCTAAATTCCTTTAATACTCTGGTAAGTCAACTCGCATATTTTATTATTACGATTGCAGAAGAAGATAAGTGTATTAATTTGTCATGTTCTTTGCTAGACTCTTGGGATAATTTGGTTGTAGCAATTGGTAGTACCACTCAATCTACATTTAAGTATGAGGATGTAGTTTCATCCTTTTTATTTGAAGAGATGAGGTGGAAAATCATGGATGTCCATAGCACAAATGCTTTATTTGTAAGAGGTCGTACCCAAAACAGGAATCTTGGTAAGTCTTCGGGGGGGAGATATAAATCTATAGGTAGATCTAAGTCTCTAGGAAAATCTTTAAGGAAATGCTAGAAGTGTGGTAAAACAAGGCATTATAAGAAAGATCGCAAGTCTAAGAAGGTTGATAAACCAAAGGTTTCTGATAGTACCTCTTCCACAGAGGTGAAAACCTCCACTGAAGAAGGAGGTGATGTTTACTTGGCATATACAAGTACACATGCAGACCGTGATGTATGGTTGATCGAATCAAGTGCGTCATACCATATGACTCCTCACAAGGAGTGGTTCTATGAATATGAAAAATATGATGGTGGTGATGTATTCCTAGGAGATGACTAGACAACCAAGATCATGGGACATGGAAGGGTCAAGTTGTTGCTAAATGATGGAAGGATTAGAACACTCCCTGGGGTTCTACACATTCCAAAACTAGCCAGGAGCCTAATATCTGTAAGCAATTTGGATGATGCAGGAGTGGATATTGTATTGGGAAAGGGAACTTGCAAGATGGTACGAGGAGAAATGGTGTTGATGAGGGGATTTCGGTGTGGAACTATGTACAAGTTGTTGGGAATCACTTATACTAATGGGTGTAACATTTTTGTTGTCTCTGAGCAGAGAAATAAAGGAGACAAGACCAATACTGTACCTAAAAAGAAGAGCATGTTGTGGCATCAAAGACTGGGGCATATTGGATAAAAGGGCCTTCGAACACTACACGGTAAAGGTATGGTTGAAGGTATGTATAATTCCACTCTCGATTTTGATTTCTGTGAACATTTCATATATGGTAAACAAAATTGAGTAAGATTCCCATCTGGTGCTACAAGAGAAAAGGGGATCTTAAATTTGATACACAGTGATGTGTTTGGACCTGTTCCTATTCCATCCCTAAGTAAATTTGTGTACTATGTTTCATTCATAGTTGATTTCTCAAGGAACACGTGGATTTATTTTATTAGAAATAAATCTAAGGTATTTGATAAATTTAAAGAGTTTAAAGCTCTGGTAGAAAATCAGATAGAAAAGAAAATAAAGGTATTGAGGATAGATAATGGTGGAGAATTCTGTAGAAATGAATTCGAAGAATTCTATAAGAAGTGTGGTATAGAAAGGTATAAGACTACTCCATACACACCTTAACAGAATGGATTTGCAGAAAGAATGAACATGACACTGATGGAAAAATCAAGGAGCATGCTTAGTGGTGCCGATTTAGGATAGGAATTCTGGGTAGAGGCAGTGGGTACAACATGTTACCTGGTCAATCGATCACCCTCAGCAACGCTGGATGATAAAACTCCACACAAGGTATGGAATGGAAAGAAATCCTCTCTTGAACATCTTAGAGTTCTTTATTGTGATTCTTATGTACATGTTCCAAAGGAAAATAGGAGTAAGATGGATAATAAAGATGAAAAGTGTATCTTTATTCGTTATAAATATGGTGTGAAAGGTTATAAGCTTTGGAACCCATAAACTAAGAAGATTGTTTACAGTCGGGATGTTTTTTTTAGAGAGGTAAAAGATGTTTCCAAACAAGAACTCCTACCAAGGCAAGAAGGACCTGAGAAAATAGAGCTTGAATTGGATGATACAAAATCTGAATCATCTGAAGAAGATGAAGTAGAACAAGAAGAACCTCATACCCCAATATTAAGGAGATCAGTGAGGGAAGGAAGGAAACCAGAAAGGTATAGTCCACCTGATTTTCATTCTAATTTTGCTTTATCTATTACTGATGATGATCCCATAACTGTAAAGAAAGCAGTGAATTTAGAGAATAATAAACTATGGAAGAAGGCCATGGTTAAAGAAATGGATGCCTTGGATAAGAATGAGGCATGGAATATAGTTGAGTTTCCAGCTGGAAGAAAATTTGTTGGTAGAAAATGGTTGTTTAAGAAGAAGTTTAATGCAGAAGCAAAAGTGGATAAATACAAAGCTCGGTTAGTAGAAAAAGGTTATTCCCAGGTAGAGGGAATTGACTTTGGTGAGATTTTTTCTCATGTTTCCAAGTTAATGTCTATTAGATTTCTTTTATCTATTGTTGCTGATTTTGATTTTAAAGTGGAATAGATGGATGTGAAGACAACATTCCTACATGGGGATCTGGAAGAAGAAATCTACATGAAGCTGCCATAAGGCTTTGTAGTGAAGTGAAAGAAAGAGCTATTTTGTAAGCTAAATAATTCATTATATGGTTTGAAGCAATCCCCTAGGATGTGGTACCAAAATTTTGACACATACATCCTTGGATTGGGATTTGTGAGAAGCATGGTTGATCACTGTGTATATTCCAAGCAGGCTGGTAATCACTTCATTTATGTAGTGTTGTATATTGATGACATGTTGCTGGTAGGAAATAACATGGATGTTATCAAGGAGGTGAAATCGAAGCTATCCTCCAAATTTGACATGAAAGATCTCGGTGTTGCTAAATTCATTCTAGGAATGGAGATTAAAATAGCTCATACAAACAAGAAACTCTAGTTGAAATAGAGAAGATATTTTGAGACGATATTGCACAGGTTTAATATGCATGGAAGTGAACCGGTCAAGGTTCCTATTCCTATAGGTGTAAAGTTATTTGCAGATCATTGTCCCAAGAAACAGGAAGAAGAAGAGGACATGTCCCATGTTCTGTATGTTAATGCAGTTGGCAGTTTGATGTATGCAATGGTTTGTACTAGACCAGACATTGCACATGCAGTGGGATTTTTGAGTAGGTATATGTCAAAACCAGGGAAGGAGCATTGGACAATAGTAAAGGGGGCCTTCAGGTATCTTCGTGGCACTAGCAGTTATGGATTGTGATACCAAGGAAGACTAGGATTGGACAGAGTGGTGGGCATACATGGATTTGATGATGAAGACTAGGCTGGAGATGTGGATCGCAGAAGATATACAAGTGGGTATGTGTTTAACCTATTTGGAGGAGCAATTAGTTGGATGAGAAAAATACAGGATGTATTGGCACTCTCAACTATAGAAGCTGAATACATTGTAGCCACTCATGCAAGGAAGGAAGCAATATGGTTATAGAGATTGTGTTCAGGTATTGGGTTGGTACAACAAGCAATGAGATTAGATTGTGACAGTCAGAGTGCAATATTCCTGGCAAAGAACCCAGCTTATCATTCAAAGACAAAGCATATAGATGTTCAGTATCACTTTGTGAGAGACATGATTGGAGAAAAGAAGGTGTTGCTGGAAAAGTTTGACACTTTGAAGAATGTTGCAGATTCATTGACAAAGTCTATGAGCACAGAGAATTTCTCCTGGTGTAGAGTAACAATGGGCATTGTTGCCCTGGATTGTTGACTATGTAATCCTGTGAATCCCCGTATGCAATAAAAACAACAATCGGGAGAATGTTGGTTATGTGTTATATTCTTTGCATGTGTGTGTGTGGGCGCGTTGTTTTGCTATCTTTAGTGGATATTTCTATTTTTAGCGGTTTACTAAATTAATATCGGATTAAGGGATTACGGTTTTGGTAGCTGAAACATTGTATATATTGTATGGTGAATGGTGAAATTAATATAATAAAGAGTTGAAAGGTGCGGCACAAAGGAATGTTGCTTTTCTCCCGGTGAAGGGTTTCCAGTGTAACTATCTATGTACTATGTGTATGAGCCATTGATTAATTTATTTTTTGCTTAAGAATCTATATGCATTTCTTTACTTCACAGGTTTAAAACTTACATAGAGTTGTAACATCTGGAGCATGGTATTAGAAAAACAGGATCGTGGAGCAATAAAATTAGACAAATGCGGAAATAAAACATAGAAGATACGTAATACAATAGAGACATAGATATATGTGGTTCACCTAGTGTGGGATACATCCACCAGAGAAATTTCCAAGTCCTTCCCTTTTATTATCCAGCCAAATGAAGGGATACAACCTACAACACACCCATTGTAACTTCCTCTTCTTTCTCTCACAATCTCCTCTCTCAAAATACAATATTCACACACATACATAGCCACAATGCAATTCCCTCATAAAAGAGGGTTTCCTTCTAGGGAAAAAAACCATAAAATAACTTCAACTGTCATATCTGCGACCTTGTAATGAATGATCCACATTGATTACCAAATTACAATATTTTACAAGGCAATTTTTCCTTCGGGGGCTTCTCCCCTAAAACCCCATCGAGGCCCATTGGCCCCCCCAACAGGGGGATGAACCCATAGGACCCCGCAAAGGGGGAAAGCCCCCCCTGCAACCCCCCCATGTGGAGGGGTGTATAGTATTCATGGGGTATAATCACGGGTGAAAACAAATTCCTCTGAATCAGAAAGATAATCAAGCTCCATAACCAACAATCTCCCACTTGGATACTGATCATAACAACTCCATTTTTGTTTTACATGTTGGAATGTGTTCCACCTTGGACGTAGAAAATTTCTCATCTTCACCTTCATCTTGAAGGCCAACTGAAATTGAGCAGGAACTTAGTTTCTCCCTTCTTTACTCCTTGTGTTAACATATCTGCAAGATTCTAGCTATTATGTATATTTCCCAACTTCAAATGTCCATCTTCCAAGACGGATCATGTGAAATGGTACCTGAGCTGTATATGCTTATTATTTTAATGGAACACTGATTTCTTTGCAAGATGAATGGTACTCTCACTATCACAGTATAACCTTCTATTTTCCTGCTTCTTTCCCAATTCCTTCATAAACCTCTGTAACCAAATCATTTATTTACTAGCCTATGTAGAAACAACATAATTTTCTTTTGTTGTTAAAAGTGAAACAACCTTTTGTAGTTTTGAAATCCAACTTAATTTTGTTCCACCTACAGTAGAAACATACCCCGTGGTTCTCCTCCTACTATCTTTATCACCTACCATATCTGAATCAACATATCTATGTAGAACAATGTCTGAAACTACAAAACATAATGTATGAGTAGAAGTACCTCTAAAATACTTGAGAATCCACTTTACTACCTCCCAATGTTGTTTACCTGGATTTTTCATATACCTGGTCACAACTCCCACTACATGTACAATATCTAGTCTTGTGCAAACCATCACATACATCAAGTTGCCAATTGTTGATGAATAAGGGACCTTGGACATGTATTCTATCTCCTCTTGTATCTTGGGACACATTTCCTTAGTTAATTTGAAATGGTTGGCCAAAGGTGTACTAAATGGCTTTGCATTCTGCATTCTAAACCTCTCCAACACCTTCTCTATGTACTCACCCTGAGACAATGTCAATTTGTGATTTTCCCTGTCTCTTGTTATTCTCATACCAAGGATTTTCTTTGCAACACCCAAAACCTTCATCGCAAATGAATTATCTAATTTCTTCTTGAGAACATTTATATCCTGCATATTAGACCCTGTAACAAGCATGTCATCTACATACAATAGAAAGATAATATAACTTCCATTTTCTAGCCTTTTAAAATAAACAAAGTGATCATAATGACATCTACTATAACCTTGTTCAGTCAAAAACTTATCAAAATTCAAATACCACTTCCTTGGATATTTATTTAGGCCATTGTTGGGTTAGATCTCCCTTCTACTTCTTCTTGGGTTGACCCAAGTTCATATATTAACAGGTTTTCAACAAAACCCTCTAAAACTATCGACCCTCCTGGTAAACTAGAAGGCAACGTTGCGCACAGAGCATGTAGCATAGTCTTAGTTGAGATAGCTCTATGGGTGATTGCAATGATAAATTACTTGCATTCTAGAACTGAGTAGGGATATAGGTTTGTATTCTATCTTCTTCATGCATTAATCATGTTATTCATTCAAGTATATCTAGGATTCATTCATCTTTAGGCTCATGTATGCATTCTAATACATCTAGTTAATCATTCATTCATAAGATAACCATTAACAACAAGTAAGAATTCTATAAAAATCACATATAACACAATTTTTTTCATGGTTCACCCCCTTGGACTACGTCCATAAATATTTGGCTTCTCTACTCTTTTTATTTAGTCTGCTAGAAAATATGGTGCTATGTGCATTACATATTCCATCGTACAATCCTGATGAGGTTAAGGAACCTCTGTCAGGTGGAATAGATCACACCATGATCCTCAGCCTATGATCTAACCCTCAAAATACAACTTCCTCGACTCTTCTATAACTCAACATTATTTTCCATCATCAACAATATTTTTCCATTTACGTAACAGAAAAGACGGAACTGAACCAAACTAAAAAGAACTCCCAACCTAGACCTCCTAGGTTCTTATTTATACTATTTTACAAGATTATATCCATTACAACATTTGTCAAAAACCCTAAACTTAATATGGTTATGCTTGTCTTCCTGCTCACACGTGGATTTTCCTTGTTGCATGCTACTTTTTCTCCCTTTTTTGCATGTTTCTTTCTTGCCAGTTTTTGCGCACGCTCCAAAAATTAGGTATTTCCTATTAAGAACCAAATATCAATATAGCATAGAAAAACCTCAGAATAGGTACTCAACGCCTTGAAAAAGAGATAAGTTCAGATAAAAAGCCTCTTCGAGGGGAAAACCTCCTTATGTCCACATAAATGTCCAATTACAAGATGATTCCAAATGAAAATGTCTCCTTGGTATATATAGGAGACTATGAGGTATAATCACAAATAATGGAATAAAGATGACATAAATAAAATAACATTACTAATGTAATATGCCCCAATTAAGGGGTAATGAGCCACTATTTAGGGCTTAACATGCCCCTCCCCTTGAGACAATATTTGTCCGCAACACTTGAGTAACTCTAGATGCTTCTGTATAAAAGACTCATCTTCCCAAGTGGAATCTTCAGCCAGTAGTTTCCTTCATTTAATGAGATACTCTGAAATGGATCTATTCCTTAGCTGGTGAATTCTTGTGTTAGTGATGGCTTCAGGCTCCAATATGATTTTTCCTTCCTCGTCAAGTTCTGGAAATATAGTTTGAACTGGGATCTTGTCACCTATAACCTTCTTTAAGCATGAAACATGGAACACTGGGTGTACTCATGAAGATGTAGGCAACTCCAATTTGTATTCCATAGTACCAATCTCTTGCAACAACTTATAAGGGCCATAGTACTTTGGTGATAATTTATTATCCTTCTTGGCTTTGTTGAGGGACATCTGTTTGTATGGTTGTAGTCTTAAAAACACCCAATCCCCTACTTCAAAACTTATTTCACTACGATGTTGATCTTCTTGTTGTTTCATGTGATTATGTGCAATGGTCAGATTGTCCTTTAGTATTTGGAGAGCTTGTTGTTGATGCTTGATGTGATCTTCCACTTCTTGAACCTTGGATTTTTCTTTTAGAGAAGAAGTGATGGAAGGAGGGTGGTATCCATAAAGTTCCATAAATGGTGTCATTTTTGTTGCAGTATGAAAGGAACTGTTACACCACCATTCTTCCAATGGTAACCATTTGAACCATTGTGTTTATTTATCAGAGACAAAGCAACGAAGGTAGACTTCTAGACATTTGTTCACTATCTCGGTTTGTCCATCAGATTGAGGATGATAGGATGAACTGTGAGCCAATTGAGTACCCAAAAAATAAAACAATTATTTCCAAAAATGTCCAATGAAGATGGGATCTCTGTCACTTACAATAATCTTTGGGCTTCCATGTAACAT
>JASDQU010105370.1:89429-103485 GCA_032191745.1 Picea mariana | reverse complement strand
TTACACATCACCTCTTTAAGTTATTCAAAAGATTTAATTGCCTCTAGAGTCCATGAAAATGAATCTTTCTTAGTTAGTGTCGTTAAATGTGTTGGTATTCTTCCATAGTGTCGAACAAACTTATGATAGTAACCTGTCAAACCCAAAAATCCTCTAAGATTCTTCAATGTTTTGGGAATTGGCCAGTCCATCATGGCCTTAATCTTGTTAGGGTCTACCTTGACACCTGCATGAGATACAATATGACCCAAATACTCTACCTCCTTCCCTCCAAAGAAACATTTGGATGGTTTGGCATATAGTTGTTTCTCCTTTAGTAGTTGTAGCACCTTGTCAACATGTCGCACATGATCCTCCCAAGACTTGCTATAGATTAGTATATCATCAAAAAATACTAACANGAAAATGGAATTCATCAACCCTTGGAATGTGGAAGGTGCATTTGTAAGGCCAAAAGGCATGACCAAAAATTCATAATGGCCTTCATGAGTTCGGAATGTTGTTTTTGGGATATCTTCTTCCTTCATTATAATATGATGATCCCCTGAACAAAGATCCAACTTTGTGAAATAGATTGCTCCATGTAGTTGATCTAACAATTCATCAATTACAGGAATGGGAAACTTATCTTTAATAGTGATCTTGTTGAGCTCTCTATAATTTGGATTCATATGCCATGAGCCATCTTTCTTGAATACCATTACCACCGGTGCAGAGTAATAACTTTGGCTAGGTCTAGTAATTCCATCCTCTAACATTTCTTCAACCATGCACTCAATTTCACTATTTTGGGCATAAGGGTATCTGTATGGCCTGATGTTAGGAGGAACACTCCCAAGAATTATGTGAATATCATGATCATGATTTCGAGTGTTGGAAGACCTTTGGGAATATCTTCAAATACTTTGGATTGCTTATCAATGATCCCTTGGAGATCTAGAGAAATAGATGGCTTAGATGTTTGAACATCTAGTGAGCATAGTTGTGCAATAACACCTCGATGCCCCTTTTTCAATAATTTTCTCATGCCATTAGAGCTTATCACCTTACCAGGTTTTCTCTATGATACCTCTTAACTCAATTTCTTTTCCTTCCAATGAAAATTTCATGAAAAGTTCTTGAAAATTAAAATCCATTGTTCCTAATGATTGTAACCATAGGATTCCTAGTACAACATCAACACCACCCATGGGTATATCAATCATTGGAATATTCATTACATATTCCCCCATAGTAAGATTGATATTATTACATTTTCCTAATCAATTGATAGTTCCTCCATCTACAATCATTACTTGAAACTCTGGTGCTGGATATACAAAGAAATTGAGAGCTTTGGCTAATTTATAGTGAATGAAATTATGAGTACAACCAGAATCAATTACGACTATTATCTTTTTATTTTTGATATATCCTTCGATCTTGAGGGTTTGAGGAGTGATAATTCCAACCAATGCATTACACGATATCATGGGAGACAACTCTTTAAACGAAATTTCTTCTACGTTTTCATCTTGAGATGGTTCTTGTTCTTGTTCTTCTTCCTCTTCACAATCTATGTAGAATAATTTCTTCTCACCACACGTATGTCCCTTACTGTACTTGTTGTCACAATTAAAGAATNTTTTCTTTTGTTTCCTCCAATTGTTGAGGTGTCAAACTTGTAGGTTGAGGTGTTTTAGAAGAAGGAGAATTATTCTCTCTATAGATGTTAGGATTGGTCCTTCTAGTAGCCATAGCCATATTTTTACTTTCAACATTTTTTGCCACCCTGAATGCATTCTCCAATGATTTGGGTTCCCAAAGCCAAACCTCATGTTGAATGTTATACTTTAAATTTCCTATGAATACATCAATCAAGTTCTCATATAGAATATATGTTACCTTTATATTCAATCTTTGGAAGTTCTCAATGTGCTCTGTAACTGAACCCTTTTTCTTTAGATTTATCAATTGGCTAAAGAAGGTATTTATCCTTGTATCCTCATAGTGTGCTATCATTTCTTCCGTGAAAATTGTCTAAGTGATGAGTGATTTGTGAGAACAAAGCCATAGCTACCATACAAATTGATTGGGTTCTAAATATAAAGAAGCAATTCATACCTTTTGTGTATGTGGCACATTATGTAGATCAAAGAATTGCTCCATCTCAAGTATCCATGTGATTGGGTCCTTGCCATCAAACTTCCTCATATTGATCTTAGGAATGTGGTTGGTCTTTAACTCAAAGTTAGAGTTTCTCCATTCTTGATTCATCTTCCTTGTGTCCTTATCATGAATTTCATGGGACGCATTTTCACTTTCAGATGTCCTCTCTATTAGGAAATTTTCTATTCCTTCCATGATCTCCCTTTTTAAACCATCCATATTAGTATCCATTATTTCCTCCAATTTATCTTCAGTTGAATCCATCATCCCTTGTAGTTCATCTTTTCTCACTGTCTTCTTTTGTAATTCATTTATGTCCCTACGCATTTCTTCACCTTCATCAAGAGTCCAAATAGGACTGTATGGAGGCTCCTTTGGTGTATAAGTTCCTTTTTTGGGTTGCATGTTGGCCAAGTATCACTTTTGAACCTTGATTTTGAGGTGGTTCTACTAGACAATGTTTCTTTTGCTATATCTCCAAATTTTTTGGCCCTTATGGGTATGCAACTTTTTTTTCTGTATTTCTATGATATTTCTTCTCTGCAATTCCACAGGTCTGATCAAAATTGGATGTGCCAAGTGCAATTTACGGTAACTTCCCCACAACTTGCTAAGTTTTGGCATTTACAAGAGATCTCAATTGTATAGCGTGCCCTGTACAAAATAATTGATATGAAATTCTACAACTCGTACCCAAAATAGTACAGACTGTCCATTATCCAATGCAACTAGTGTGACTCAATTTGGATACTCTATGAAGAAGTTATGATTGTTTTACTTGGAACACCTTTTGAGACTATTCAATAGGACTAGTCAGATACCCTATCTTCAACAGGGTGTATCTACAAATGTAAGATGACCCAGAAGCTGAACATTTTACCACAGCTACCTTACTAATTTATACGAATGTCTTCCAGATTTAAGGCTCTGAAATGTTACAGAAAAAATGTTATAGCGAAAGTCCGCAATGAATCGGTTCAGGATGATTCCAGAACCCTATCTTACACAGGTTGTATCTTTGAAAGTATAGAGCCTCGGGAGCTGAAATTTTAACCCAACATACCTTGATCCATCTATTGAATATCCTCCAAGACATTCCTTCTGAAACATTGTAGAAAACAAGTTATAGCATAAATTCCAAGGTGTCTCAGATGTAGCAGCGAAACCCCAAGAACTTGAGCTCTGATACCATATGTTAAGAACCAAATATCAATATAGCATAGAAAAACCTCAGAATAGGTACTCAACTCCTTGAAAAAGAGAAAAATTCAGATAATAACCCTCTTCTAGGGGGAAACCTCCTTATGCCCACATAAATGTCCAATTACAAGATGATTCCAAATGAAAATGTCTCCTTGGTATATATAGGAGACTAGGAGGTATAATCACAAATAATGGAATAAAGCCGACATAAATAAAATAACATTACTAATGTAATATGCCCCAATTAAGGGGTAATGAGCCATTAATTAGGGCTTAACATTTTCTTCCAAAAATAGGTCTTTCCTCAAATAGGCATACTCCCAACAAGACCCCAACACTGACATGTGGCTCATCCTGAGCCTCTCATATAGTGTGTGCTCCCTAAAGAGCCTCTACCAAGCTGTGGAGTTTTCCTTCTAACTCTTCTCTTTTTTCTCTAGCTTGCATAGCTTTCTCTATGATCTCTTCCACCCTCTGGGTTGCCATATCCTCCCTGAGAGAATTGACGCTCTCAACATGGTCCTAAGACATTCTTGTCTTTTCCTTCTACATTTTCACATTGGAGAGGTTCTAATTGGGCTTTCCTGGCTTGCTTGTTGTTCTGCATAGTCTTCAGTTTTTCCTATAGGGTCTTCATTTCCTACACGCCCTTCACTCGCTCTGTAATGCTCATGGAATTTTTCTGCTACTTTATATTTTGGATTTAAATTTTAATTACCTCCTCCTGTTGGTCCAATTTTTGAACTCTATCATCCTCTTCCAACATCATCCATAGATGCATAGTTCTTTCAAACAGTTGTGTGACCTTTTCATCTTATTTCTCCATCATCTCTACTTGTAGGGCTTCTTGTTGTTCCCTTTCATCCAAAACTTCAGGAGGATTAGTCAGCGTTAATTTTTCTTTAAGTTCCTTGATATCCTTCTTGTATTCCTTGAGCATCTGCACGATGATTTGGATCTGTTCTTCCACATTTCTCATGTTTACCTGCATGTTGTTTGGAATTCTTGTGAAGAATTCCTTCAGCTTCTACTCTAACTTGTCTACGCATTGTTTCTCTTCTTTCGTCTCCATCTTTATCTACTCTATGACTAGTTCTAGGGAATCCTTTCCATCTTTGGTTGTTTGCAATTCCATTGTGTTTATTCTAGCTTGTGATTGCACTTCCTGCAGGACATTGAGTTGCAGTCTGTACAGTTCCTTTCTTGGTATTTTCACCAATACCAAATGTATCTGCGCTAGGCATTTGAGTTGTGTTTGATTTGTGGCCTTGTCCATTTGTAGCATGTTTGTTGTTATTTGGAAACTAAGAATTTCTTGCACTATGATCTAGATGGTGTCCTCTTCGTTCTGCGGGGTCCTTTACTTTGCTTTTGCTGCTGGGGGGGATCGATTTTGTTCCTCTTTCATGCCTTTGTGTTGCTTTCATTTTCTCTAAGACCTGTTTGATATTGGCCAACTCATTCTGTATCCTTCCTCTTTGGTGCTCGGCCTCTTCAAACTCCTCTGCTACGTGATCCTGTACTCTCTCTGTGATAAGATCGACATCATCCTCGGTGATTGTATACTCTGGTATTTTCTTATGGGACTTGGCCTTCTTGTGCAACCCCCCTATATGTGTAATTGGCCACTTGGGTGGCCCTGTTTCTTTTGGAGTAGTTGTTGAAGGGGTTTCATGTGTCGTTGTGTCCCCCCTTACTTTCTCTTCATGCACAGGGGAAATGTCCTTCTTCCCTGACTGCACATCCTTCTTTGGAGCACTTTCCTTCTTCTGTTGTGCTAGTTTTTGATTGGGTTTCCCTTGTTGTGTTGGATTTTTAGGAACAATGTTGTCTCCTGCAAGTGTATTGAATGACCCTGCTTCCATTTCCTTTCCCTTTGTCATGTCCTTGGTGATGACTGGGATCTTCCAATCATCCTTTAGTCTCACATTTTCATTTCTACTTCCTCCACACTAATGCAGAAGAAAAGTTGCAACCATTCTTTTGTTGGATCCCTATGCACTTGGATCCACATGTTATGTCGCGTAGCCCTAAAGTTGGATTTTCCTTGATATTGTGTGACCACTTTCGGATTTACCCTCCAGGTCTTGGCTCTGTTGTCTTGGATGTCACTGAGATATCGATAAAAGGTGACGACATTACCACTTCTTTGCTTGGGGTTCAAAGTTCTTCCCATTTAAGTGTACCATGATGCCCAACAATGACCTACTCTATTGCAGAAATAGATGTAAGGAGGAAATTTCCACCTGATTAGGGCTATCGGGATCAACAACTAGGAGTAGTGGAACTATGTTCCCAATTCCTTCACATCCTTGAAATCATCTAGGAACAGGTTCATAAATATGGGGCCTAGCTTATCATGGTGTCGTTTTCACACTGGGCTGCTATTGTAACTACCTCTACAGGGGCCTCCTCCATGCGGAATTTCCTTAGTAGTTTACACACCATTAGTTTTGTGGCCCATTCTCTTAATATTGATTTTGCGGGAGCCTCTTTTCGTCCCATATGTCTTTTTCATCTCTTACGTGAGAGATTTTTCTTTGATTTTTTCATCTAGGTATTGCACGGGACTCTCGCCCATTGATGGAAGACCTGTGATGAAGGAAATTAGTTCTACATCAATCGAGATAGGTTCCTCTAACCATAAAAATCCTCCATGGAGGAATGCCATCAACTACTTTCCCCCCATCGACATTTCTTCACATATTTCCTCTGTCGAAGTGGGGAATCTCTAGAAAATTCAATATCCCTGTGTTTTCCTGGCATGCCACCCATTTCTTTGGCTACAACATTGGGTCTCCAAATGGACGTGTGCCTATTATCTCCATGTACACCTGTTGCGCAAATTCTAGAAATTTTTTGGTGTTAGACACATCATGGTCTACGTATCTTAGCCTTTCCATGCAACCTAACAGAGATGGTGTGGCCTGCACCCCCTCTGGAATGTGTGGTAATAAAATTCAGGCTTCTGGATACTTGCATGAGGACCATGCGATGGGTTTCTTCCCCTTTCTTCTTACTGGTGCGCTATAGGTCCCAACCTCTGGTTCTCTATCTTCTACACCCGACTCTGGATTCCCTGTAATGTCTTCAACCTGTCCTTCCTCCTATTGCTCAGACCCTACCACAAGTTTTGGTATCAGCCCTACAAACTTTGTTCCCTCGATGTCGCCACCATTCATTTTGTGGGATGCTTCGACCCTCGCAGATTATTTTGGGTTGCATGTGGCGACTGGTCCATGACCCTGTGCACTGTCGTGCGACCCAATCTCCATATCAATCATCATTGGGGCTTGTTCTTATTCCTCAACCTATGTGGCACTCACTTGTTCAACTTGTGGCGAGGGAATTGCATCAAAATTGATGATTCCCTCTCTCTGTGCCATTTCCTGCTCTACCTCTTTGGTTTCTTGCGGTGACTGGATACTTTTGTTCTTTCTGTTCGGTTTAACTTGGTGCACCAACCTTTGGAGGTGCCATTTTGGGTACTTCTTACTTCTCTGAGTAAAATCATGCTCCTATGACCTCTTAATTCACCTGTTTGTCTCTCGTCTCAGTGCTCCTTAGCTTCGCGAGTTTGCAAATGCACAATAAGTCTTGTATTGCCCCCATTTCCACTTTATATAAAGGGTGTCATGAATGCCCTGAATATTCTCTGAGAATCTTCTTTGGTTGTTCTTAATGTGTTAAATATTTTTGGGTATGCTTCATTCAGTTTCATAAATGCCCAATTTGCGCATTTTTCCCCTAACGACCATTTTTTTTTTTCGACCGTTGGGCCTTTTTCCAGTGCATTGCACTTTTTCGGTGCATTGTGTATTTCTGTTATGAATTTTGCTTAGTGCATGGTGTTTTCTTTCTATTAACTGTATGATGCACGCGGTTACTTTTTCTTTTTGTCACGCTGATTCCTCCATCTTTGTGCATGATATTTCCCAGTATTTTTGTATTTTCTTTCTTTTCTACTTTTGTATTTCTTTTTTCTTCCTTTTCTCCTTTTTATGTCTTTTTATCATTTTTTTTCCCAATCTCTACTATAGTACACTATATACATTCCCTTTTTCACTGCAATGTAACTTTTAAGAGTTAGTAGTTCAACTATCCCTATACAGTTTCAATCGAATACCATTGATCATTCCTTTCAGTTATGTTCCTCCTAAGCCTTTTAGTTGTGCATATCACCCATCTATCACAATATTTACTTCATATGGTCCTATCCAATGCATTCTAAACTTACCAGGATGTTGGAAAAAATTGTTGTCATGGAGCAAGACTAGGTCTTCTTCCTTGAAACTCTTCTTCTTAATATGTCTTTCATGTCAGGATTTGTCTCTTTCTTTATGTACATCCTGGTGAAATATTTCCAGAATCATGTCCTCTTCCATTTCCATTAGTTGACTTAACCTCTCCTTTACTACGCCTCTTTCTGTCATGTTGGTAATTGATTCTATGCGTAGACTGGGTACCAAAAATTATAATGGTACTACTACTTCCTACCCATACACCAATCTAAATGGTGTATGTCCTGTCAAATTATTACATGTGGTCATGTATGCCCATAGTATTATAGGTATTTTCAAGTCCCAATCATCCCTATTGACATTGCAGATCTTAGTCAAAGCATTTTCCAATATCTTATTGAAAGGTTATGTCGTTCCATTTTCCTGAGAATGGTATGGTGTACTCTTCTGGTGATAGAATTCAAACTCCTCATCCATATCCCTAATGGTATTATTGATAAAGTGAGTGCCTTGGTCACTCATCAAAATCCTTGGACATCCAAATCTAGTGATCATTTACTCAAATGAGAAGTGTGTTGTTTTCTTTGCACTACAATATTTGACTGTGTTGCTTCTACCCATATTGTTAAGTATTCAGTTGTACTAAATATATATCTACCTCGTGACCTTTTTTTTGATGGGTTGATAGGTCCAACAAAGTCTATTTCCCATTTTTAAAATACCTATCAACTTACTTGTGGCCTCAGAGGAATCTCATATCTTCTGTTAGGTTTTCCAACCCTCTGACAAACATCACATTTTTGGCAATATTCCTTGGCATATTTATGGATTGTTTGCCACCATAATATTTCATGCAATATGTTTTGTGTGGTATATTTTCCTGCATAGTTTCCTCCATCTATACCTTCATGAGCTTCTGCCAAAATTATGGTCCTTTCATGTTCTAACCCACACCTCAAAATGTTGTATGTGCCCATTTTGTATAAATGTCCTGAAATAAGTTGATAGTCTATAGCTCTGACTACCATATTTTTCTTCTGCACAATGCTAAAGTCTTGTGGCACAACCTTGTACTTAAGAATTCAATAATATCAACAAAATATTCATCAACTACCTATACTGAAAACAACTTTGCATCAGAGAAGTTGACTTCCAAGTTAGTAGGTTCTTCTCCATTAGTGTAATATTCCTAAGGCCAAACCCAATTGTACTTAAGATGGTGAGTTTTCTGACATCATTTTGTATGCACCTTTCATGGCATGGTGCACGCATGTACTGGGCAGTGAAATGATGAAGTGTGCACATTACAAGATACCATGCGCAACATCTTAAGTGTGTGCGATTGTGAGGCCAGTGAGACTTTGTGTATATGCTATGTTTTATAGGCTAGTGAGCCAGTTATTATAAGCTAGGATGCTTATGTTTTGATTAGGTCGGAGAGCCTAGATGTTGAAGGCCAGTGCGCTTGTTTTTGTACATGTCCCATAATTAATATAAAATACATCGTTGCGACCACGATAAAAGAGATGTGGAACTAAACTCCACTAGTTAGGGAAAGGGAGGGGCTAAGTTAAGGAAAGGGGATAAGATAGGGAGCTTAAGCCAAAAAGGAATATTATATTAATATTTCTTAAATCATAAAGTATGGATAATTATTTTATACCAAGTTCTAAAGTTGGGGACAAGTGAGCCAAAGTAGCTCTCAGCATGACAAGTGTCAAGTTGGGGACATGCATACATATTGTTGGGACTTAGTTCATTTCCTATCATCTTTTCCATCATTCTTCCCATCATTCCTTCCATCATTTAGTCATCCAGTCAATATTTCATGAGCATGCACACACACCCATTGAGCTATCCTTTGTATCTTCACGACTGTGCCCGAACCTATATCCATAGCCATTTTTGGGTCAGTGTAGCTTGGGAGATGGACTGAAGAAGCGGGTTGTCAGGCTCGTGGGATATTGAAGAGGCAAGTTGTCACCCCGTGAGCAATTCTCTGGGTGAGAGAATTGTTGGGGATTGATTTCCTGAAAGTGATGAACTCAACTATAGTTCTCTGAGACTTCCTGTCCGGCCTGTTGCTGAACCCCATAAAGGAAGTGGGGCAGCCGAAGGACTATTGAGCAGAGAAGGGGAACACTTCCTGGGTGGGATAGGCATGTGGGGAATGAGGGACTGTAGGTTATTAGTTTGAGTTGGCACTTCAGACACAGTCTTTCCTGTTGTCTTTGAGCCTATAGCTTGGTTAGGAATCCCTTTACCCAGGTGGAGTTTAGTCCCATCTCGGGGGTGACTCACTGTTGAGAGTGATGAACAATGTGGTCTAAGGCTAGGAGGTTTGTTGAAGGTCTACATGCAGTTGGTGACATCCTTATCAAGATAAGTGCCAATTGTGTGATAAAATTTACATGTTGCATTGTTATTTACGTGCTTATTTTTATAGGTTATCATATGTGCGGTTATAACTGTGTTTATTGTTATGGGTTTTTCCTGTATATGTTGCATGTATATGTTTTCTGTTATTTCAGTGTGAATCCATGTATTTACTGTTGTATTTGTATGTTTATATTTTATATATAATGATTTTGTAAGAGTTCTGTGTGTGTGTAATTTAATTTCATATAGTTCAAAAAATTTATGTGGCATAGCTCGGTTGGATACTAGGTATGTTACAGTATGTTCCGCAGAGAGAACAGTAAGAGTTCTCTGGCGTAGCGTGCCCCAGCATGGATGTTCAGGGACGTTACAACATGGTATCAAAGCTTCAGTTTTCAACACTGAGCCTAGATTGGCCGAGAAAGTTGAGTTGAAGCGAAATGTCACAGAGGATTCATTTTGAAGTGGCCAAATTTCGAGTCACAGAGCGTCTATGGTAAAAAGTAGCAACAATTGGGCAGAATTGGTAAAAAAACCCAATTCTTGTTGTTAAATTCGGGAAAAATTGAGAAATTCATCCAAGTGATGAGATATTCCCGATGTAATATATGTTCTAGCAAATTGGGATCTAGAATATGTCGAATTTGAAGTTACAGTGAAACCATGATAGATGGAGCGAGTTTAGTGGTTAAAATTCTCAATTGATTTTGGATAAATCCGTTCCAGAAATGTCAACCCACAACAACTTGTTTTTGTAGAGGTTGAACTGGTGTTATCGGAGTGAAATTGAACAAATTTCATGGTTGCAGAATGTCGATGGTAAATTGGGGAAAAAGTTAAGCCAAAAGGCCCAATTTCTATAGAGAAATTCACAAGGAATTGATGTGCATAAAAATGAATGTGCACAGGTGGGTGCACTAAAAATGCATGATGCGCACTAAAAGCTGGTGATATGTAAAAATTGGGCACTGTGTGGAAAAATATTGGCGTGTTAGTGCACGTGTTAAATTTTTGCACCGCGCGGAAAAATGTTAGTGTGCAGGTGTGCACACTAAATTCCAGTGCCACGCAGAAAAATGTTGGCGTGCTGGTGCGCATGCTAAATTTTGGCGTCACGCAGAAAAATGTTGGTGTGTGGATGCGCATGCTAAATTTAGCAATGCATAGTGTGCATATGCATAAAAGGTGTTCATGGTGTGCACACACAATAAAATGATGTGCGTGGTGTGTGCAATATTGCGGAGCGCAGTAAGAGTATAAGTTGTCACGCGACAGTTTTGCTAAATGTGCGCACAGAGTATTGGTGCACGGTGGGGCATACTAAAATCTAGCATGGTGAAGCATGCAGAGTAAAATGTGCACAGAATAACAGTGCGTGATACAAAAACTACGTGCAACATGTAATTGATAAAGAACCAAAACTACACGCGGTGGATATTGGCGTGCGACACAAAAGTACTACGCGCAAGTTATTGGCACGACAAAGAAGTGATACATAGTGGTTTTAAAGTGCGTGAAGCACAATTTACCTGGTGTTGTTGCTACACAGGGTAAATATGGGTGTACAGATTGAAATTTTTGTGAGTGAAGTCATTCAGAGGGAGAACAACAACAGAAAACCAATGATTTTTGCGACGTTTTATATCATTTGAACATCATCTTTTTGCAGTGCGTTTTTTAGGCCCTTAAGAGCGTTTTTAGCAATGCAAAAACCATGAGACAGTGGTGTACCAAAGGTACACTTTGTCTCTATAGCTCAAATAAAAGATCTTGGAGAGAGATTTCTAATGGTGTAAACCGTTCATTAAACAAAGATTTCATGAGAAAGTTACAGCACAAACAGTGGAGGGTAAAGTTTAAGACCCATCTAACTTCAAAAGGCCATAACCTTTTTCTCTGGAATCAGAATGAGGCATAGGAGAATTCAATGGAAATCTATTGATCCATAGAAGATATTCCCAGAGTTCAATTAAATTTATGGGTAAGTGAAAAGTGTTTAATATGGCAAAGAAGGTACCTATAGCAAACCAGTTACAATATGGTATTTTGGCCTAGAACTTCAGTAGGTTGTAACTAGCAGCCAAGAACCCAGAAAGAGATGAAACTTTGAAAGAGTGTCCATAAGATGTATATTAAGAAACCCAATTGAGATCCTATGATAAATCCAATGAATTAGGTGTGAAATTGCATATTTACAGCGCAGAGTTGCACCAAGTTGAAAAATGAACAGAAGAATTAATGGGCAATTTTTAAATAGCCATAAATTCTTCTCAAAACTCAAAATTGGGCATGGGATCAGGCGTTGGAAAGGTCTTGGATAGTGGAATATAATTATCCACCCATAAAATTGATCCGGGTACTTGATTTTCCAAGAAATAATAAGAAAAAATTATGATATATATTATTAAACCAGAATGGTTCATATTTTCATGAAATTGTTGCAACAGTTAGCCTGATAAAGTTTTGTTGGTTGCACATTTTGCAGAGTTAACAACAACTAGATCAGATCAGGATCAACACAAAGTCCAGAGTAATGGAAGAGGCACAGGGGACTTACAATCAGGAGGATGAGATTAGAGGGATGAATGTCCATTTGGGCATTGAAGGAACAAACTCCAATGGAGATGGATATGAAAGGTATGAAAACATGAATATGGCAGAGATCATTAACAATTTACAGAAGGATTTCCAAAGCCATAAATCTAATAATGAAAGTTGTATGAAATCCAAGGAGCAGCAGGATGACTTCAACATGAAGTTATTGCATAGATTGAACAGAATAGAAAATAATTTAGACAAGGAGAGTGGATCAAGCAAATCTGGAAGTCACAGGCCTTCTGATGAGAAAAGAAGAGACAAAAGTGTTAGCAGACATCACCACCACTCCCCGAGGCATTCGAATAAGAGAGCACACATCAACTCAATTCCATCCCCTATCAGGAATCATAAGGGGTCTCGAGTGGATGAGCTACATGGATAAATCAACAAAATAAAACCTCCTACATTTGATGGTGAACACAAGAAGGATGAAGATGCAGAGACATGGTTGTTGGGAATGAGAAAGTATTTTAAATTGCATAATTATTCTTCTCATGCAGAAGGTAGAATTGTTATCTATCAAATCAAGGGAAAGGCATCCATGTGGTGGGATCATCTTGTGCAGGTGCAACACATTAAAGAGAAAATTGTTACTTGGAGGGAATTCAAGAAGTATTTTGAGAAGAAATACTTGACTAAGAGATACTATGACAAGAAAATGAAAGAGTTCTTTAAACTCAAACTTGGGAGTATGAAAATAGATGAATATGAAAGAAGCTTTTTAGAACTGTTGAAGTATGTCTCTTTCATCAAGGATGAGACAGTTAAGATTCAGAGGTATTTGAGTGGATTACCATCATTCATCAGTGACAAAATATAGTATGATGATCCCAAGACATTGAAGGAGACCATAAGGTGAGATAATTTCCTTTATGATCATAAAAAATCAAGGCCAAATTTCCAAAAATCTTGGGAAGACAAAAAGAAATTCAAGATGGATCAAGGGAATAAGGGATCTAAGCCTCCATTCTTCAGAAATAATACTCAGGTACAACCAACTTCTAGAGAACCCAAAATTTTGGAGGAAACAGTTCAAAGCCCAAGGCAGCCACCTATTCAATGTTGGGGTTGTAAAGGAGATCACATGTACAAATATTGTCCTCATAGAGGTGAAAAAGGGAGAATTGTTCACAATGTACATCACGCTGAAACAATGGAGAACATGGGAAGAAATGTACCCAGGATCTATGCATCCCTAGACACAAGAAAGAAGAGTATCAATTGTCATTGTTTCATGTAAACCTGCACAAGAGATCTAGCTAAAGCAAGTACAAACAAAACTTATCAAGAAAGGAAGAGAGATTCAATATGAAAGAATGAGAAAATATATTCACACTACTCCAATGAGCTGATGATTGATACATAGATCATGATCAATATGATGCAATGAATGAGTGGAATACACTCATATATAGGGCAAAGCATTCCATAATTAAGAAAAGCAATCAAGTAGTTAGCTTTCCTTAGGAATGCATGCATGCATAATA
>JASDQU010105370.1:67212-89393 GCA_032191745.1 Picea mariana | reverse complement strand
GGTAAAAATAGAAAGTCTTAAAATAGAACTAGTCAGTTAACTCCCAATGAACTAGTGTTACTCTCACTGAACTAGTGTATCGAAAATAGAAATTTCTCCAACACCCCCTCTAAACATCACTATGGAGTAAAAATTAGTCCCGACTACTAGGCCATATTAGGTACTCGTGTACAATGCAACTAATGAACACTGAATAAAAGTGAGGAAAGAGGGAAAACCAGGTGGGAAAAAACCCCCCCCTCAAAAGATAATGTATCAAAAGAAGAAAATAACAGATGTTAGACAATTGTGTTCTTCACTGCAGGACGATCCCGCAAATTCTGAAACTTCTTCTCATTGAAAGTATTCATGAAGATGTAGAAATATTTATGTATCTGATGAAGTCCTTTGGCAACCTGTCGGGCCTTGTAGTTCTTAATCCCGTGGACCCATCTGCACCTGAAAATATTCCTTTCCGGTGGACATGGAACCAAATTCCAAGTTTGGTTCTGTAGGAGTGAGTCATACTCCTTCTGCATGGCTGCTTGCGATAATGGATTTCCCACAACCCTATTGTAGTTTTGTGGATCAATAGATTGAACCATATAGCAATGCATGGGCATCACAGGTTTTGAAGCTGAAAATACATGAGAAGGCTCCTCATGCTGAGATTGAGTCCTCCTCGAATCCAATGGATTCCTTGCAAGGTTTTCTTCTACCTAAAGTGTGGTATGTGCCTTCTTGGACATATGTTGAAGCTTCGGCACTGGCTTCTTATCTGGATATACTACCTGCTTATTTCCATGTACATAATCTGAGTGTATGGAATCATCTCTGATGTCTGAAACTAATGGAAGAACAAGAGTATATGCATGTTGCACTGGAGGTGCATGAAAAGTGCTATCCTTATGTGTAAGTAGAATAGAGGAGTCATCATCAGAAAACTTAGTGAATTTATACAACCTTGACTTGTGATCCACCTCACCAATTGCAACGACGGAATTGTCATGCATGTCAATTATTGAAACTGAATCTTATGTAAATTCAACCTTTTTACTTTTCTAAGTGATCTGATAAACTGAGAGCAGATTCATAGAAAGCTTTGGAACATGTAAAACATTCTCAAAACTGCCATTGTGGAGTTCCACTCTCCCTTCTCCTGCTACTGCTACTGGAGTATCATCCCCCATGAGAATAGGGGGTCTTGAGCATGGACTCAATGAAGAGAAACCTTCTTCTTTTGCTGATATATGATGGGATGCACCAGAATCTATAATCCATGAATCAGATGAGGAATTAATTTCAACCAGAGCATGATGATTACCTTTCTTAGGAGCAAGATCTTCTTCCTTCCGCTTCTTGACTCCCTCTAGAATGAAGTTTCCAAGGTTGTTCTACTGAAGTGTCTGTGCCATAAGATTGATCTGTTTCTTCATGCATGTGGGATACGGTTAATGAAAATTCTTCCATTATTTCTCTCTTGCTTCTTCTTTCTCAATTTCTCTTTGCAAATGTGTGTAGTATTTTCTAGCTAGATATTTTCTTCTCTGATAAACTGAGAGAAGATTCATAGAAATATTTGGAACATGTAAAACATTCTCAAAACTTCCATTGTGGAGTTCCACTCTCCCTTCTCCTGCTACTACTACTAGAGCATCATCCCCCATGAGAATAGGGGGTCTTGAGCATGGACTGAATGAAGAGAAAACTTCCTCTTTTGCTTCCATATGATGGGATGCACCGGAATCTATAATCCATGAATCAGATGAGGAATTAATTGCAACCAGAGAATGATGATTACCTTTCTTAGGAGCAAGATCTTCTTCCTTCCACTTCTTGACTCCCTCTGGAATGAAGTTTCCAAGGTTTTTCTGCTGAAGTGTCTGTGCCATAAGATCAATATGTTTCTTCATGCATATGGATTCTTCATGATTTGGTTTATTGCAGTAAGTCCATTGCTTTCCCTTCTTCTTCTTCTTGGAATCTGAAGAGTCTTTGGAACCTGAAGAATCATTAAAGGATTTGGAATATCCCTCCTTCCTATTCTGTTTGAATGATCCTTTTACATCCTGCATTATTAGTGCATGTGCTTTGGGATCTTTCATGAGGCCTATATGTATGAGTTTTGTCTGCTCTTGTGTAAGAAACTCAATGAACTGAGCCAACGTAGGAATTTTCCAATTTGTTCCAAAAAGACATTTGCCAGAATGGAAATTGGAGACATATACAGTGTATTCTAGTCCTAGCTTGGCCAAGATTATTAGAATAAGTTTTTTCTCTTGTGTAGACTTATCAATACCACATTCACCCAAGATTAATAGCAAAGATTTAAATTTAGTAAAAAAATCTTGTATATTATCAAAACTTTTAGGGTTTAAGGTATTCAACTCTACCTCAAGCATATGACCTCGCATCTCATCCTACTTTCCAAAGAGTCCTTCCAAGGTGGTCCAGATCTCGTTTGGAGTCTTGCATACAGCAACATGAAACCATAAATCAATGGAGATTAAATCAAGAAGTAGTCCTATGGCCTCATCCTTACAGTTCACCCATCTCATCTTCTCAATCGTTGATGTAGGTTTTGTTTCCGTTTCCATCGTCAAATTATACAGTCCTTTTCTTTTGAGTTGGAATTCGCCTTGGGCTTCCAATAAAAATAATTGTATGGTGTGAGGATTACCACCAAGTTTGACTATGTAATAGTTGTCATATCCATCTCTCCCACTGATTCCAAGAACCCCTAAAAATGTACTCTCAATTTGCAAGTGAAAAATTAAGAAATTAAGAATTCATATTAGTTTCAAAAGATGATCTTGCGACTTACTTTCTGAGCAAACGGTGAGGAATCTCACCAAACGGTTGAAAAACCACTTCCAAAATGGGTCAATTTACTTTTCTCATGGGTTTTTTCCTCCAAAACGTAATATTTTGGGAGCAATGAATATGGAAAGGTATGGCCACGGATTCGTATCAGTTTCAGGAGGCTATCTTGCATCTCACTTTCTAAGCAAACAGTAAAGAGTCTCACCAAACGGTTGAAAACCGACTTCCAAAATGGGTCGATTTACTTTCATTGCAAGTTGTTTCCTCAAAAATGTAATATTTTGGGAGGAATAATTGCTGAAAGTTACGACCATGGATTTAGCTCGTCGAAACTCCGATTTTCCTTATTCTTTGGCTTGTCTGGCTTGCTCCAAACAGCATATCTCTGACATCATGTCAGTGTTTCATGTAAACCTGCACAAGAAATCTAGCTAAAGCAAGTAGAAACAAAACTTATCAAGAAAGGAAGAGAGATTCAATATGGAAGAATGAGAAATATATTCACACTACTCCAATGAGTTGATGATTGATACATAGATCATGATCAATATGATACAATGAATGAGTGGAATACAATCATATATAAAGAAAAACATTCCATAATTAAGAAAAGAAATCGAGCAGTTAGCTTTCCTTAGGAATGCATGCATGCATAATAGTGATGGTAAAAATAGAAAGTCTAAAAATAGAACTAGTCCGTTAACTCCCAATGAACTAGTGTTACTCCCGCTGATCTAGTGTGTCGAAAATAGAAATTTCTCCAACATCAATCACATATGATTGAAGTGGAAGGTATGATAAACAAACGAACCATTTCTATTTTAATTGATTCAAGAGCCAAAAGAAAAGTTAATGAGATGGTTAAGTCATGTCCTATGGACATGAATGGGATGAACACCAGGGAAGATTTGAACATCTTGCCTTTAGGTTCCTATGACTATCCAATCAGGATGCATTGGTTGGATCAATATCATGCTATCCTAGACTGTCATAACAATACATTTACTTTCTTGGATGAGGAAGGGACCCTAAGGAAAGTGCAAGGAATTCCCAGGGGAGTAACCATTAGAGAAATTTTAGCATTGTAGCTGAAGAAGTGTTACAGGAAAGGGTGTCAATTGTTTGCAGCTCATATGGAAGAGACACCTAAATATAGGTGCCAAATTTGGAATATTATGCAGTCCTGGAAGATTTTGAATATGTGTTCAAGGAGGTACCAGGACTACCCCCAAAGAGAGATATTGATTTCTCTATAAATTTAATGCCTAGAGCAACTCCAGTGTCAAAGACTCCTTACAGAATGCATACACTAGAGTTGAAGGAGTTGCAAATGTAGCTTGAACAACTTTTGAAGAAGGGGTATATACACCCAAGTGTGTCACCTTGGGGTGCCCCAGTCTTGTTTTTGAAGAAGGAATATGGAACATTGAGATTGTGCATTGATTTCAAACAGTTGAATAAAGTGATTGTTAAGAACAAGTATCCTCTGCCAAGGATTGATGATCTCTTTGATCAATTAAAGAATGCAAAGATATTTTCAAATATATATCTTAAGTCAGGATACCATCAGGGAAGGATTAACGAGGAATATATCAGCAAGACCGCCTTCAGGACAAGGTATGGTCATTATGAGTTCACAGTGGTGCCATTTGGGTTGTCAAATGCACTAGTTGTTTTCATGTGCTTAATGAATGGTGTTTTTCGAGAATATTTAGACAAGTTTGTCATTGTCTTTTTGGATGACATTCTTACTTATTCCAAGTCAGAATAAGAGCATGAACATCATTTGAGGATGGTGTTGCAAGTATTAAGGGAGCATCAGTTATATGCCAAATTGAGCAAGTGCTCATTTTATCATAAGCAAATTCATTATTTGGGGCATATCATTTCAAAGGATGGGATAGCAATGGATCCTGAAAAGATAGAAGCCATTAGACAATGGTCAACACCAAAGAATGTGACAGAGGTCAAATCATTCATGGGCCTTGCAGGCTACTACAAGAGATTTACTAAAGGATTTTCAAAGATTGCACACCCAATCACTTCCTTACAAAAGAAGGTTGTAGAGTTTCAGTGGACATTGGATTGTGAAAAGAGTTTCCAACACTTGAAACAATTATTAAAAAGTGCCCCAATACTAAGGATTGTAGACCCAAATGAAGAATTCATCGTATGTACAGATGCATGTAAAGAGGGACTTGGTGGAGTCCTCAATCAAAATGGGTTTGTTATATGTTATGAATCAAGGAAGTTGAAGGAGCATGAAAGACATTATGCCACTCATGATTTGGAGTTGACAGCCATACTGCATGCCTCGAGGAAATGGAGACACTACCTCATGGGAAAAAGGCTTGAGCTAAGAATAGACCATAATGGTCTAAAATATTTATTTGATCAGTCAACTCTAAATGCTAGGCAAACCAGATGGTTAGAATTTCTAAGTGAATATGACTTTGATATAAAGCATATCAAGGGGAAAGAGAACAAAGTGGTTGATGCACTCAGCAGAAGAGTGCATGAATTGCATGCTACAACCATTAGCATGTACCAATCAAATTTGAAAGACAGACTTACAGAGGCTACCAAATCAGATTTGCAATACAAGGAATTAGTGGCAAAATTACAGCAAGGTATTTTGCAGCAGAAAATTGAAGATTACAAGCTAGATAATGATCAAATTCTTAGGTAAAGGGGCATAATTTATGCACCAAATTCTCAGGAGTTGAAAAATATGATATTGAGAGAAATGCATAATGTTTCTTATACTGGGCACCCAGGTTATCAGAAAACTATTGCAGTTATCAAGAGCCAATATTATTGGCCAGACATGAAGAAAGAGGTTGTTGATTTTATTGTCAGATGTTTGGAATGTCAAAAGGTAAAGGTTGAGAATAGACACCCAACTAGTTTGCTATAGACATTACCCATTCTTGAGTGGAAATGGGAAGTTGTAACCATGTATTTCATCACTAAACTGCCCAGAACAAACAATCAACATGATTCTATCATGGTGGTGGTGGATAAGCTTACTAACGCTACCCATTTTATTCCAGTTAAGCTCACTCACAAGGCAGTGAACATTCTTGGTGTTTGTATGAGGGAAATTGCTAGATTACATGGAATACCCAAGAAAATTGTGTTTGACAGAGATCCAAAATTTACCTCAAAATTTTGGAAAGGGTTATTTAATGGATTTGGAACAAATTTGAATTTTAGTACAGCTTACCATCCAGAATCAGATGGACAAACAGAGAGGGTGAATCAAGTGATTGAAGATATGTTGAGGATGTATGTGATGGATAAACCATCAAAATGGGAAGACTACTTACACTTAGTAGATTTTTCTTATAACAATGGGTACCAAGCATCTCTAAACATGAGCCCATTTGAGGCACTTTATGGAAGAAAGTACAACACACCAGTAATATGGGATAACCCAACAGACAGAGAAGTGGTTGGGCTATATTTGCTCAAGGAAATGGAGGAGCAAATGATTAAAATATAACAAAATTTAAAGGTTTCCCAAGACAGGCAGAAAAGTTGTGTTGATAAGTGAAGAACTCACAGGGAATTTAAAGTGGGTGATCATGTATTTTTGAAAGTGAGGGTCAACAGAAGTTCCCTGAAGTTGGGAAATTTTTCAAAGTTAGCAGCTCGCTATTGTGGGCCATTTGAAATCCTAGAGAGGATTGGTCCAGTTGCTTATATGATTACATTTCCTACATCTATGTATGTTCATAATGTATTCCATGTATCATTGCTAAAGAAATACATACCCGATGCTAATAATGTTATTGATTGGAATGTGATTCAGGTGGAGCAAGAATGCGCTTTCCAAGTGCATCTGGTATACATTCTAGACTGGAAAATAAAACAGCTCTGGAATCGATTCATAGGGCTTGCAAAGGTCCAATGGACCTGGTACAGTCCCGAGGACGCTACTTGGGAGCATGAGGACGCAATGTGGGAAAAATACCCACATCTTTTTTAGGATTTTTGAAATTTTGTTTTACATGAGTACATGATGCATTGAGGATAGTTCATAAATAAGGGGAGGGGATTGTAATATCCCTAAGGCCGAACCCAATTGTAAATGTAAATGCAAATGTAGTTAAGTTGGTGAGTTGTCTGACATCATTTTGTATGCACCTTTCATGGAATAGTGTGTGCATGTACTATGCAGTAAAAAGATGAAGTGTTCACATTCCAGGATACTGTGCACAACATGTTAAGTGCACACGATTGTGAGGCCAACAAGCCTTTGTGTATATGCTATGTTTTATAGGCTAGTGAGCCAGTTATTATAATCTAGGATGCTTATTTTTTGATTTGGTCGAAGAGACTAGATGTTGAAGGCCAGCGCACCTGTTTTTGTACATCTCCCATAATTAATATAAAATACATTGTTGCGCACAAACCGACCACAATAAAAGATATGGGGGACTAAACTCCACTGAATAGGGAAAGGGAGGGGCTAAGTTAAGGAAAGGGCATAATCTAGAGATATTAATCCAAAAAGGAATATTATATTAATATTTCTTAAATCGTAAAGTATGGATAATTATTTTATCCTAAGTTCTAAATTTGGGGACAAGTTGGCCAAAGTAGCTCCCAACATGACAAGTGTCAAGTTGGGGACATGCATACATATTGTTGGGACTTAGTTTATTTCCGATCATCTTTTCCATCATCCTTCCCATCATTCCTTCCATCATTCAGTCATCCAGTCAATCATTCATGAGCATACACACACCCATTGAGCTATCCTTTGTATCTTCATGACTGTGCCTGAACTTGTATCCATATCCATTTTTGGGTCGGTGTATCTGGCTAGCTTGGGAGATAGGATGAAGAAGTGGGTTTTCAGGTCTATGGGATATTGAAGAGGCGGGTTGTCAGGCCCATGAGCAATTCTCTGGGTGAGAGAATTGTTGTAGATTGATTTCTTGAAAGTGTTGAATTGCAACTACAGTGCTCTGAGACTTCATGTCCGACCTATTGTTGAAGCCCAGAAAAGAAGTGGGGCAGCCGAAGGACTATTGAGCATAGAAGGGGCACACTTCCTGGGTGGGATACGCATGTGGGGAATGCGGGACTGTATGTTGTTAGTTTGAGTTGGCACCTGAGATGGAGTCTTTCCTGTTGCCTATGAGCCTATAGCCTGGTTAGGAATCCCTTTACCCGGGTGGAGTTTAGTCCCAGCTCGGGGGTGACTCACTGTTGAGAGTGATGAATAGTGTGGTCTAAGGCTGGGAGGTTCATGGAAGGTCTGCATGTAGTTGGTGACATTATTACCAAGATAAGTGCCAATTGAGTGATAAAATTTGCATGCTACATTGTTATTTACATGCTTATTTTTATAGGTTATCATATGTGCGGTTATAACTGTGTTTATCATTATGGGTATTTCCTGTATATGTTGCATGTATATGTTTACTATTATTTCAGTGTGAATCCATGTATTTACAGTTGTATTTGTATGTTTAAGTTTTATATATAATGCTTCCGCAATAGTTTTGTGTGTGTATATTTTAATTGCATACAGTTCGAAAAATTTATGTGGCATAGCTCAGTTGGATACTGGGTATGTTATAGTATGTTCCATAGAGATAACAATAAGAGTTCTTTGGCGTAGCGTGCCCAACATGGATGGTTAGGGACGTTACAATTAGTTACTCTGGACATGTGATCATTCCTTTGTTCAGCTTCCCTGGCCTGACTATCACTTTGAAGTCAAATTATTGGAACATCAATAGCCATCTACATATCCCCTCCCCCTCAACATTGGCTTATTGAATAGATATTTGAGGGAAGTGTTAACACTTCATAAATTTCCCTGACTGTGGAGGAAAGTCACAGAGGTAACCAAAAACCAACTTACAGGCTAGAATCTAGCCCTTACAACCCAGAGAGGGCTCTTCCTTGTCACTTATTCTCCGATAGACGTGTTTTCTTGATATAACCATGGATAGGGTTTCCAAAGTTTTGAGTGATTTCAATAAAGTGTCGTTGGAAAGGAGGAGAAGGATGTTTTTTGTTCATATTCACTGTGATGTTATTTAGCATCAAAATCCTCATTTTGAATCTGTTTACATGCTTGAATATTTTGTTGAATCTCCTAAGCATCATTAAACATTTGATGTAAGGACTTAGATCTTATTTCCATCATAAGGAAAGACAAATGTGTATGAAAGGTTGTTGCATAATGAAGCATGGAAGCATCTTCAGTGGGTTGAATTTCTTTGGGAAAGATGTAATAAATACTGGAAAACCTCCTACTGAATGTAGAAATAGTTTCAGTTCTTTGCCTTTTCATGGCATAAAACATTGTAAGATGTAGATCCAAATATTTCCTCTTGCCCAAAAATTTCAAAAAGACATTCTTCAATTCCTCCCATGAGCTAATTGTCTTTGGATGTAAGTCTTTAAACCATTCTTTTGTATCCCCTTCCAAATATTAAGAGAAGACCCTCATACAAACATCGTCATGATCAATTTCAAACAAATCTATAAAATGTTCAAAATCTTGGATGTGCATTTCAACAGAAAGGTTATCGCGTTCTCCACTGAACTTAGGCAGGTATTTTTGATGCTTTAGAGGAAAATCATGAAGAATAGAAAGAATTTTTAAAGTTTTTTATATGTCTGAGATCTTAGTGGCCATATTATTAAGTATAGAAGGTGAGATATCAGCCTGCTCATCAACTTGGTTATGGTCATCACATGGCTTAGATGTAAGATTTTGATCAAAATTAGTGATACAATGAGGACATATATGTACAACTTTAAGAGAAGGATATACAAATACAAGATTCTCATGATCATCATTTGAATGTAGCAGTTAAAGAAAAATTTGTTTATCATGTTCAAGAAAGGAAAAAAGGTAATTAATAACAAAAACTATTATGTCTTGGAAAAAACTGAACTTTAGGTACTTTTTTTCCCATGATGTCCTTTCATACCTTTGTCAATGGATCTCGTCCTCCACTGGAGTCTCTAAATCACATTCAAATCTTGATTCGATTTGCCAGGTGAATGATACAACCACATTTTGTTTGACCTATGTTCACCATCAGAAGTCAAATATGATCTTTTTCATTTTATCCCAGGGAATATTTCACCTTTGTTCCCCAACAACGACGCCAAAATGTTAAGACTCTGTAAATTTCCTTGGTTGTGGAGGCAAGTCATGGAGGTAACCACAAACCAACTTACAGGCTGGAAGCTAGCCCTTCCAACCGAGAGAGAGCTCTATATTTACAGATCATTCAAGAATCATGGGATATCTAATCAGTACAATGGCTATATCATTGATAAGGATAGGGTCGAAAATGGGGTTTGGTTAGGAAAGAGGAAAAGGACCATTGGGCATGGAGTCAAATCTTGAAAATGAATGAAACTAATGTCTAGTAAATAGAACCTCTCAGAGGAACAAAGGATAAATTAGCTGGATGAAAACTTTAGTTTTGAATTTTTTGTAGGGGGTGAAAGAGGGAAAAGGCAACACATAACAAAATCAAAGCACCATATAGAGGAATTCTGACCTAGTTAGGATGAAAGGAATGAGTTTAAATTCATTGAGTCTAGAGCACCATTTAGATGAATTATACACTCTTAAATATCGATTTAAACAAATTAAAAATTGAGATGAAAGTAGGGACACAAATGATACATATAAAATATAAGAAACACATTGTCAACTCATCACCATTAGAATATTTTCATGAAGGTTCAAGACTTCTGCATTTTCATTTCATTCAGATTCCAAAATTTACAATGAAGATAAAAAATACTATAGTTATGCCAACTCGCCCCCTAAACACCTTCAAAATGATCCAATATATATATAACCACCCTCACTAAGATAAATAAGTCTAACTCCTTTGCTATCTTATGATTTTGGATTTGATTACATAAAAAAGAAGACATTTTGTAAACTACTTGCTAAAAATAGCAAATTCGTTTTCCTGGAAAATATGGGTCAAAGATAACATCATATCTCTCAAATAACAACAGTTATCACAAAATGGGGAGAAGTTTTTCAATAAATCCGTTCTTTAGAAAAACATGTTCTAGTTTTTAAAAATTCTTCTCCATATTCTCAGGATCCACACCCAAAAATGATGACTAAAACAGGAAAACATTAAATGTGAAATTCTAGAAAAATGGACCATAAGGATTCATTTGAATCTCTCAAACTATGAAAACTATGTAAAATATGAGAGAGGTTTTTGTTATTCATATCATTCTTGACAAAAAAATCTATGGGTTTTTCTAAAATCCTCTCCAGTTGCTTAGGAAATGATCTTGAAGTTGACTGCAAAAATAGTTATTTCCAGAACTTGCGTAGCGCACTTGATTTTTCTTGAAACACATGAAAATTAGGGTGGAAGCAACTCGATGAAGACCTATTTTGACCTTTAGTGTGGTACAAAAATCACTTCATTTTGTATTTTTCATTCATATAAGAGTACAACATTTGCATAGAGTTGGTTCGCTATGCAACTGTTGTGTATGCATGTTTATCAGTAAAAACTGCAACTGCTCAAGAGGTTGCATCATACTGTCATTATTTTTTGAATACGATGCACAGGGACTTCAAAAAGATGTTTTTTATAGCAATATGTTAAACCTTGCTAATTTCCTTCCTCCTTTAATCACCATTTAGGTTGCAGTTGTAATGACTCCTTTCCCCAAAAATGCAAAATTGTGAGTTTCCTTCCTTAATAGTTGTGCTACTTCTGCAAGTAGCTCTGGTATTCTTATGTATTCATCATTCAATTGCATATTTTTTTTAAGAAATATGTTTTCCTTCCTTAATGTCAAAATGTGTACCTTCAAATTTCATACTTTTCTAAACAAGGCTGCATTTCGTTTCAACTTTGACCCGGCGTTGGAAAGGGATTCACAAGCATTATCTATGGCTGGCCTGCATTCCTTAAAATGTTTCATCATGTTGTGTTTTGATACTCTTTTCTCTTCTCTAACATGTTTAATCAGGTCTTGAGCCTCCTTTGTTTTATTTATTTTTCCCTTGAGTGGCCATGCTACAAATGTAAGATAAAATACTAAAACTGGTAAAGGAAGGGAGGTTTCAAAGGATACAATCTATCAGTAAACATTGCAGAGAAATAAAAAATGCTAAGGTTTACTCCATTTTCAAAGGGTTCACCATAGGGAAGAGTTGAATCTAAATCTTATACTTGCATCTGCAGGGTATTTTGTAGACACTAGGCTTAACTTTTCAAAACTTGCACAACAAAAACAAAGAATGCATAGCGCACTGTAAGGTATTTTCATAGTGGGTGGAGTAATTTAATTTTGATGTGGAGCAGAGGTCTGATCACTGGAGGAGGATGTTGTGCAATGAGAAATAGGTGATAAAGTACAAATTTAATCTGAGAAAATAGGATTTTGACAGACATAGGTCTGTTTGGGATGATAAGACACTTTAGGTAGTGCCTAGGTACTTGCACAATGTATTTACATAACGTGTGAAACTTTCTGTAGTTTAGGTACAAAAACCACTCCATAGGTAGTAAAAATGACATAATGATATTTGATGACCCAACGACCTTGTCAACATTTTATGAGACACAAATATTCTAAAGGAACACACACACTCAATGACTTAAGTTGGAATGCATTGGTCTTCTCAAGATCAAGGTATGACTTTACAAACTATGAACAAAGTCCCAAATTTACTAAAAAATAAAGATGCTAACAGGAAGAATGGTCTATGGACATTTTAAAGTGTTTACGCAATAAATAGTTCCTGAATTTCTAAAGTGCATATACCATGGCTAGGCCTTCTCTTTATGTGGTGTTTTATTTCTGCTATGATTCTGACAATTTTCTTCTTGCAAAGACTATAGGTTGGTCTAAGTCCCCTGCTCCTAGCTACGCCAAAATTTCTCCAAGTGTTATTGTTGATGCATCTACATGCACATGAAATGTATTTTCCTAGTCTAGGAATACTAGGATAGATATTTTATATTAACATGTTCAATCTTTGTTGGCATTCCTCATTCCACTGAAATATGGTGTCCTTCTTTAACTGTTTTTCCATGGGTGAAGTAATTTGTGCATAACCCTTTATAAATTTCCTATAATAGCATATATTTCCTAATGTTTCTCTTAACTGGTGCACTAACGTTGGTGGCAGTAAATTTACAATGAATGCAAGCTTAGCAGGATCCACTAGTAAACCTTGTTTACAGACTATATGTCCCAACAATATTCCAAAATGTGTCAAAAAAATGCATTTCTTGGTCTTCAATGAGATTTGAAATTGTCTGCATCTTTCCAACATGAGTCTTAACACTTATACATGATTTTTTAGTAGACTAAATACAGTCTAGTCATCCAGATATACTTCTAGAAACTAATGTATGAATTCCTTAAAAGCAACTATGAATACTCTTGAAAATATGGCTGGTGCATTATTCAGCCCAAATGGTATGACTGTATATTGGTAGGATTCCCATTTTGTATAAAAAGTAGTCGTATACCTGTCCTATGGATCTAATTTGATCTAATGGTAACCTCATAATCCATCTTCAAATGAATATGCTTCTTCACCTCCCACATTCTCTAAGACCTCATATGTGAAAGGGGTAGGGAAATGGTCATGTAAGCAAGAATCATTCAGTTTCCTTGGATCTACACAAATCCTTATTCCCCCTTCTTTCTTTTCTTGGACTACCATAGGACCGATCCATTCAAATTCCTCTATTGGTTCTATGATACCAGCTTCCAACATTTTGTCAATTTATGCTTTCAATTTATTCTTGTACATTGGATTCAGTCTTTAAGGTCTCTACCTAATAGGTCTTGCCTCAGTTTTGAGAGGTATCGTCATCTCTCCTAGCTCTCCTTTTATTCCTTTCATTTATGTAAATTTCGTTGGGAATAGGTCATTGTATTCGTGCAATAACTCTATTATTCTTTCTATTATTTGTTCATTCTCATAGTGTCCAATACTTGCCATTTAGGATTTTCAGTCGTCCCAATGTTAACTTTCTTAAATTTGATCGGTGAAGAAAACACTTATGACTTCAAAGATGGACCTTCCACCTCTCTTTCTCCCTCAATCTCTGTAATCTGAATGTTTCACGTATCATATTCATCTGGTGATTCCTCTTCAACATGATAGCATGGAAGTAACTCTTTGACTATCTATCTTTTTTGTTGTTGATATTCTGTCAAGATTTCAACCTTTGGTTCATTAATAAATATCATTTCCTTGTCTCATATTTAGTGATGAGTCCATGTTGGGGTTCTCATGTTCAAATGAGAAGGTTACTACGAAGTTATTTTGTAATTTTTCCCATTATGTAGTACCTATGTGCATCTATTGGTCTATGTACCATTACCCTGGAATTCCTTCCAATGTATTGATAAAGTGATGAGGCCATTCCTTTGCTGGTGTCATTCCCCATTGTGTATTGCACTTATCTAAGTGTTCCACTGGTTTTCCCTATCCATCATACCTCTGCATTTTATTTCTCCCTTTCTCTACGCCAAATCTAATGCCTAGTAGTTGTTTACATTGATATCAGTCCTGAATGGTTTCCTTATGTGCACCCCACCATCTTACAGGTGTATCCTTGAGTGAAATATCTAGGGCTAAGATCCTATTATTTTCTAATACTACCTCTTCATATTTTGTCATAAATTCCTCTAGGTCATTTACCCCATGAAAATTGGGAGGTTCTCTTATCTCTGTACCAAACCATCTTACTACGCAGTCTATTCTGGCGCACCTTCTTGTGGAAACTTCATTTAATAGTTGTTTTCAATTCTCCAAACTTGTATTTGAATCAGAAGCGCATGATGTATTTCTTCTCCAACTAAGTACCCCATCTGCAGTTGGGTTAACATGATCTTCTTCTCCCGCGATGGTTCTGTACAACTATTTTATTTCCTCCATATCCAAAAAAGTGGGTTCTACAAACCTTTCTCATTCTGAAGGATCTAATGGTGCAATGACTTTATATTCACCTGAATCAAACATCATTTTCTTTGTCTTCAGGTTGATTATAGCCTAGTTATAAAATTCCCAGTCCATTCCAATCAATGTTGGGCAAGGTTTTGTGCCATCTACTATCTCTATTACTTCAAGGTCTTCCATAATGCACATTGCATCCAGATCTATTGTCACACCTTTAAGCCTTCCAAATTGTATCACTTTGTGTTTATTTGTTAATTTCAGTTGGACAGGTGAATATCCTAGTGTGGGTTCTCCAATACACTTCCATGTATTCTTATGTATAACACTTAATTTAGAGCCTAACTCTAGTATAACATTTCCCATATTGAAATCTCCAATATTAGCATTTAATCTGAATTCTTTGCTTGTCCTTCTTCTTGTATGGAGATGATTGATCGTTTTTTGTTCTAACTTTCCTTATTCCTTTGTGTTACATCTTTATAGAAGATTTTATAAGATCCTAATAGATGATGGGTCCTTCAATAACTTAACATGGGATTGCACAAAATTTCTTATGTTACTTACCTTCTCTAATGGTTGTGCTTCACTGGTGTGGTCCATTGAGGAGGGAATTTCATACATTGGTGAGTTCTGAGTTTGTTGCACAGCTAGTGTAGATGCAAGATTTTTCTTGGGAAGTTCATGTCTGGCCTCCTTGAATGTTTCCTTTTCTTTTCATGCATCAAACTACTTTTATGGATCAGTATTCTTCTTAACCCATTGGTGTTACACTAGATCTTGTTTTATTGCATATGATACTATCTTGTCTCCTCCTCAAGTGACTATATTGATATTTCTCCCATCCTCCCTAGATTTTGCAGAGATCCACTGGACATTTTGGTTGTTCTTATTCCTTTTTCCTTGGATCTTCCCCAATAGTGTTGGACATTCTTCTATATCATGGTTTGTTTCACGACAGTACATACATGTCATTGGTGGAAGTGGAAATTCCCTTGCATAATTTCCTAGTTGTCGGTAGTTGTGGAAAACTACTCATCCTATGTCTCATCAAAATCCCCTTCTTCCTCATCCTCCACCTATGTACCCACCTCGATCTCCTCGTGGGGCATTGTGCTAAGGTATCTGGTTATACTGTGTGGGATTATACTAAGGCTATGCGTTGTTGTATTATGGATGCGCATTATTATATTGTTGTTGCACATTGTTATATGGTGGTGGCACCTAGTTTAACTGAGGTGTAGCTTGTCATGTCATCATGTTTTCTTGCACAGTATAAGTATCTAAAGTTATTTCTCTCATCAGCTCCATTTTCCTACAATATTTATCATCATGACCCACTGACTTGCAGAAATTGTAATATAAAATTTTAGGTATTATACTTTTACATCATTTGACAAAGATATGGATCATTCCCATGTGTTTTACAAATTTTGCACCATGGTCCTCCTGTTTGCAAAGGATTTGGTAATCTCGTTTCCATGTACTGCGTGAAATTTGGACATTTGTTCTTGTGGTGTTCTTCTGTCTTGCATGTGGTACACCAAACAACTTCTCTTTTTTCTTTGCCCTTATTTTGGTTAAGATGAAATGTTAGGTTCTTCAGATCCTTCTTCAACTCTTCTATTATTGGACCTGTCTTCTGATATTGATTATCTTCCAGTTGTAAGGCTTCATGTAGATCCTCTTCCTAAGTTTGGAACGTTTGTTTCCTTAATGGGTATTTCAAATGTGGTAACAGTGAGTTCACAAATATATGTCTATGTTGCATGTTAGTCGCGGAATATTTCAACTTACCTCTGAGATGCTTAAACCTCTGATCAATATCCCAAACAGACTCACCTAGTTTTTTCTTGATTTCAATCATTTCATTCATGTACTGATCTTCTAAGTTGGGCTTATGAAATTCATTTATCAGTAGATTTTTCATGTCTGTAATAGTCCTTGTTACTCCTGGTGGAATATTTACATCTAGGCTCATGTACCAATCAAGTGTGTGGTCTCTTAGCATGATAGCTTACTACGCGAGTTTTGTATCTTCATTTGTGATCTTCTTTGCTTCCCAGATCTTCTCACAAATGAATAATTTCTTTCCATGGTTTGATGCCTCTCCCAAAAATTATGGTAGCCTGATCATGGGATCATGTCGTTCCATTTTAAACTGTGTTTCAATACTACCTACACGTAGCGTAGATATTTAACTGTTACTTCTTGAACTGGTTCCTCCAGTTGTTGTTCATTGTTTGGTTGTGTTTCCTGCTCTCTTTATTCCACTAAAATTCATTTGTGTAAATGCTGGTGTTCTTTCTGGTGTGTTATTCAAACATGGGGTTGTAGGTTCCACACTGACGGTGACCTAGATTGGAGTTTTTCTTTCTATTCCTTCCCTTGGACCTCTTGTTTTCCTTTCATATGTTGTGCACATGATTTATTCAATTTGCTCCATAGCCCATAGATCCTCTACCTCTTCCTCATCTCTTTCCAATCCCTCTCTATTAGCTATGAATATCTTCTTGTTATTAATCTTATATGGGTAGGGAACTCCATTGCGTGTCTTTCTATAATTTTCCATTATCTACTTGATCTAATATTCCTCCATCATGATTGGGTCCATGGCCTGAATCTTCTTTCCCTTATCCATCTCTTCCTCCATTTCCCATATTAATGTTAGTGCTTCCCCCATGCACTCAAAGAAGTTTAGTTGTTTTATTCCATGCTCATCACATCATTGTTATACAATAAAATCTTGATTGAAGTACACAACGATATGATATACCCACTCTGGGGCCTTTTAGAAAATATTGCTCTGCTACACTGTAAGACTTTGCGGTATCTACTCCAAATTCGATGATAAACCCTACAAAAATACTATCTACCCAAAAATATATTGTGTGTGTAAATTTATTATTAACTTGTTGTAATTGTGCAATATCCACAGGACTCCACTCCAGTTGTCTGATTCAATTTTTTGGGTGGTTGTGTTTTAACCTCAATAGCCACTCTTCCAACAAATGTAGGAAATCACAAAAAAATACCTCATGTTGTTGGAGTTACTTCACACACACCTAGGATTTATTTTTCATAAGGTTATTCCTTATTTATTAGTCATAATTAGTCATTATCCAATCTCCTATATTTTAGGGGAGAATATTCCACCTGGAGAATATTCTCTTTCACTTAACACTTCAGTTTGACTATTTGAGTTGAGTTTAGATGTGTCATTGGTTTTGTCACAATGAAACATTGGGATCATCACCAACTCACTACTCTTTGTTCAGTCAGTTAACTGAAGACTAGTTAACTAGTTAACTCAACTAGATGGCAGTTCACTCCTGTAACTGCCTGAGAGACTAGACTAGGTGGCAGTTTACTCTTGTAATTGTTGGTGTGTGTCAAGATCAATTTAGACCACCACTATGGCTCATTGGTTACTTATGTATCCTATATCTATTGTAAATTATTCACTCTTTATGTGTGGAATACGGTTAATGAGAATTCTTTCATTCTTTATATCTTGCTTCTTCTTTCTCAATTTCTCTCTGCAAATGTGTGTAGTATTTTCTAGCTAGATCTATTTTGTGTGGGTTCAACACATTTACATGGTATCAGAGCTAACGGACTGCTAAGCAAAAGATACACCAAATTATTTTTGCAGGTACAAAAGATTGAAGACAACAAAAGATGGATTATTCACCGGAAATACTTCTCACGCCTCATAACTATTGGGAATGGAAGCCAAAAATTCTTCTTCATCTTAGATGTATAGGCTTATACCAAATAACCATGGCAATGGAAGTAGATCCTGATTTTGTCGATGAGAAAAATGACTTTTTTAATAGACAAGATATGGCCATAGGAAGTATCGACATGTCTGTTTCTCCTGAACTTTTCCATCAAGTTTATGAAGAATCAAAAGAATTAAATACAAACGAATTATGGAGAAGATTGGAGGTTCAATTTGGGAATAAAGAATATTGTGAATATTTCATGCAGGAGGTCGAATACATAGAGCCAGAAGAGAAGCCATCAGAAGATCAAACCACTTATTATGAAGACTCTTCTACAAATTTTTTTGCAAAAATTTGTATTCCATTAATTGAAGATGATGTATACTCCATTTTAGATTTATTTTCTAAAACTCATGTGGAATATATATGGCATGCATCTCAGGAGTCACATGCAGACACTTTGTCATGCGCAATGCATGCATCTGAGGAGACAAAAAGAGAGTCGTGCACATCAGTCTCAATTATGATATTTTATGAGAACTATTTGCAGAAAAAAAAATAGATATTTGAATTCCTCTCGGGAAAATATCCAATTTAAAAAAAGCAATCATCCGAAATGGAGTCTGGAAAGTGAAGTTATGATCGTTTTAAAATCAACAAAATTTCAACATTTTTCTAGAAACGGCCGCATGGTTTTCAAAATTTCATCCAAAATTTATTTGGATATTATTCATTACAAGAATATAAAGTGGATATGTGTGGAAATATCAATGATGCATATACTTCATCAGATCCGTGCAGACATCTACATCTTCAACAAAATCTTCAAAGAGCACAAACTTGCAGAATTGCGAGGTCTTCTTGGAGTGAAGGACATGGTTGCTTAGCAACTGCCTTTTGTTCCTTATCATTTTTTTTTATGCATTGCAATTTGAGGGGGGGTTTTGTTCCCATGAGGTTTTCCCTCTTTCCTCATTTACTTTAGTGTATCTTTTGTATTTGGGTACCTAACATGGCCTCGTAGCCGGGACCCATTCTTTATTTTCACCATAGTGATATTCAAGGGGGGTGTTGGAGTTACTTCACACACACCTAGGATTTATTTTTCCTAAGTTTATTCCTTGTTTATTAGTCATAATTAGTCATTATCTAGTCTCCTGTATTTTAGGGGAGAATATTCCACCTGGAGAATATTCTCTTTCAGTTGACACTTCAGTTTGACTAGTTGAGTTAAGTTTAGATGTTGCATTGGTTTTGTTACCATGCAACATTGGGATCATCACCAAATCACTACTCTTTGTTCAGTCAGTTAATTGAAGACTAGTTGACTAGTTAACTCAACTAGGTGGCAGTTCACTCCCGTAACTACCTGAATGACTAGACTAGGTGGCAATTTACTCTTGTAATTGTTGGTGTGTGTCCAGATCAATATAGACCACCACTATGGCTCATTAGTTACTTATGTATCCTATATCTATTTTAAATTATTCACTCTTTATGTGTGGAATACGGTTAATGAGAATTCTTTCATTCTTTCTATCTTGCTTTTTCTTTCTCAATTTCTCTCTACAAATGTGTGTAGTATTTTCTAGCTAGATCTATTATGTGCAGGTTCAACACATTTACACATCCAAGTCGCTAAACATGTATTTGTTCAGATATTTTCACAGTGTTAACTTAGGGTTTCTGTTATCCTTTTGTGAAAACTCAAGTTCCTTTGTTTTCAACCATATTTCGATCTCTAACTTCGTTGGATTCCATGGCCTGAACATTCCCTTTTATACCTTCATTCTCTGCATGTTTCTTCCATGAATCCCTTCCACTCAATCCTATGTAGTTCAAGCTAGCAACAAAACCATTTTTGGGGCTAGATATCCATTCTACTTCTTCTTGGGTTGACCGAGGTTTAGATCTTAACAGGTTTCCAACAAAACCCTCTAAAACTATCGACCCTCCTGGTAAACCAGAAGGCAACGCTGCACGCAGAGCACATAGCACAATCTCAGCTAAGATAGCTCTGTGGGTGACTGCAATGATCAATTGCTTGCATTATAGGACTGAGTGGGGATCTAGGGTTGTATTATATCTTCTTCATGCATTAATCTTGGTATGCATTCAAGTATTTCTAGGATTCATTCATCTTTAGGCTCATGCATTCATTCTAATACATCTAGTTAATCATTCATTCATAATATAACCATTAACAAGAAGTAAGCATTCTATAAACATCGCATATAACAAAATTTTTATCGTGTTTCACCCCCCTAGGCTACATCCACAAATATTTGTCTTCTCTACTGTTTTTATTTAGTCTGTTGCAAAATCTGGTGTTGCGCGCATTACATATTACATCATACAATCTTGATGATGTTAAGGAACCTCTATGAGGCATACTATATCACACCAGGCTCCTCAGCATGTGATCTAACCCTCAAAATATACCTTCCTCAACTCTTCTACAGCTCAACAATGTTTTAAATCATCAACAATCTTTTGTTATTTACCTAACCAAACCGATCCAAACAAAACCCCCAACCTAGACCTCGTAGGTTCTTATTTATACTATTTTACAAGCTTATATCCATTACAACCTTTTTCAAAAATCCCAACACTAATATGGTTAAACTTGTCTGCCTCCTCACATGTTCATTTTCCTTTTTGCATGCTACTTTTCCTCCCTTTTCCGCATGTTTCATTCTTGCCAGTTGTTGCGCTTTCTCCCAAAATTAGGTCTTTCCTTCCAAAAATAAGTCTTTCCTCAAAATAGGTCTGCACCCAAAAACCATACAACTCTTCTTCAGCCTGCATACCAAATTTTCCTTCCCTTTGACCTCATACCCCTATGGTTATTGCATATAAATATCTTCATCCAAATCCCCATGGAGAAAAGTTGTTTTAACATCTAATTGTTCAAGATGAAAATATTCTACTGCCACAAGTCTTAAAATAGTCCTAATTGAAGTCATTTAACAATAGGAGAAAATATTTCATCAAAATCTATACCTTTCTTTTGTGAAAACCCCTTTACAACAAGTCTATCCTTGTACCACTTTTTTCCTCCCACTTCTTCCTTCAACCTATAAACCCATTTATTTTTCAATGCTCTTTTTTCTATAGTCAACTAAACCAAGTCCCAAGTTTGGTTATTTACCAAGGAATCTATTTCCTCTTCCATGCCTTTCTTCCACTTATTTTTAGTGTCTACCTGCATTTCCCCTTCATAGCATTCTGGCTCACCAGAATCAATCAACAATAAATAATACAATGAAGGAGAGTATCGTTCTAGGGGTCCACTTAACCTGGTAGATATTCTAACAACACTTGCAAGATTTTGAGGTACATGTTTCTCTTGTTGTTGTGCATTTTGATTTTTTGGTGCCTTTGGAATTTCTTTTTTAGTGATCTCATCAAGCACTGTGTATTCCGGTTTTTCTTTTTCCTGTTTCTTTCCATGCAACCGATATTTGTACATTACCTTCTCATTGAATATGACATATCTACTCCCAATGATTTTGTAATTTTCATAATCCCATAAGTGATAACAAAAATCATTAACATTGTTTCCAATAAAGGTACACTTCTTGGATTTTTCCTCAAGCTTTGTTCTATTTTATTTATCAATATGGACAAATGATTCATAATTGAAAGTCTTCAAAAATGAATAGTTTACCTTTTTACATATCCATGGCTCCTTTGGAATT
>JASDQU010105370.1:17481-37054 GCA_032191745.1 Picea mariana | reverse complement strand
TAACTTTACTATTTAAATAATTTCTTTTGTGTTCACTTTGAATTATAATACACTCATCACTTCACTTTATTATTTACCTTCTAAAATCTCTTAAACCACTTTGACTACTTTGACCTTTTGGGGCTTCTAGATGACTCGTGGGGGTTATCCAACTTCACATGGCCATAACTCTCTAACAGTGAGGAGTTATGTGATCTTCCACATACCACCAGATATGGCATGACATGTACTATCCATGTAGAACATTCTTACCTGCAAATATATCAAAACTCATACCATTATCCATCAAACAAACATGGGTCAATTACCCAAACCTTTGTGCTACCAGAATTTGCTACTTGGCTTTCTTCAAGGGTTGACATCAATAACAATCAACCCAAATAATCATCAATATCACCCTTTGGTATTGATGGAAACACTCTGATGCAATACTAAATTCATATCACTCATGCTCTCCCTGTGACCACCATTCTCCCTGGAACCATGCCTCTGTGTTCTTTCTCCAAGAATTTACATTTTCATATGATAAATATCTCCCTCTTTGCAATCAATGGAAAATGTATCTTTCCATCTGGGGATGCTCCCTCTAACTGAACTTTCCTTGGGTATACTCCCCCCAAATGAACTCTTCCTGAAATTGATCTTCCAACCTGAACTGTCCTCTTTATGGTGCTTCCTCGTGTAAATATAAGACATATAATATAACCATTCAAAAGCATTCATTTTGGAGTAGAAATTACTTCGAGTCTTTGGCGTAGATAACCCACTTTTAACCACTTGTCCAATTAGTAATTTCTCCATTAATTTTATTATTTAAATAATTTATGTTGTATCCACTTTGACTTATAGTACACTCATCACTTCACTTTACCTCAAGGGGTTACCTTATAACCATCTTAAACCACTTTCCTTATTTTAGGGATAACCCACTTCTAACCACTTATCCACTTAGTAATTTTTCCATTAACTTTATGATTTAAATAATTTCTTTTGTATTCACTTTGAATTATACTACACTCATCACTTCACTTTATTATTTACCTTCTAAAATCTCTTAAACCATTTTGACTACTTTGACATTTTGGGGCTTCTAGATGACTCATGGGGGTTATCCAACTTTACATGGCCATAACTCTCTAACAATGAGGATTTATGTGATCTTCCACATACCACCAGATATGGCATGACATGTACTATCCATGTAGAACATTTATACCTACAAATATATCAAAACTCATATCATTATCCATCAAAACAACATGGGTCCATTAACCAAACCTTTGTGCTACCAAAATTTGCTACCTGGCTTTCTTCAAGGGTTGACATCAATGACAACCAACCCAAATAATCAACAATCTCCCCCTTTGGTATTGATGGAAACACTCTGATGCAATACTAAAGTCATATCACTCATGCTCCCCCTATAACCATCGTTCCCCCTATAACCATGCCTCTATGTCTTTCTCCAAGAATTTACATTTTCATATGATAAATATCTCCCTCTTTGACATCAATGGAAAATGTATCTTTCCATCTGGGGATGCTCCCCCTAATTGAACTGCCCTTGGGGATACTCCCCCCAACTGAACTCTTCCTCAAATTGATCTTCCAACCTGAATTGTCCTCTTTATGGTGCTTCCTCGTGTAAATATAAGACATATAAGATAAGCATTCAAAAAAAATCATTTTGTAGTAGAAATTACTCTGAGTCTCTGGCGTAGATACTCAAAGGCTTCATGTGGAAGAGGTTTTGTAAATATCTCTGCCACTTGTTCTTTTGTGCCCACATATTCAACTCTGATGTTCTTCTCTATAACATGTTCCTGTAGAAAGTGATGCTTGATTGGAATGTGCTTCATCTTGGAGTGCATCACCAGGTTCTTTGAGATATTGATGGCACTTGTACTATCACAATATATTGGAATGGGATCATCATACTCAACATGTATATATGTCATAGTTTGTTTCATCCGTAGAACCTGTGTACAACATCTTGATGATGCAATATACTATGCCTCAGCTATAGTAAGGATATTGATGATTGTTTCTTGCTTACCCATGATACTAAACACTCACCCAATTAGAACGTTTCTCCATTGGTGCTTCGTTGGTCATCAGTGCAACCTGCCCAATATGTGTAGTCAATAAGTGATAGATCCCTTCCTTTTGGATACCATAATCCAAACTCTTATGTTCCTTTGAGATATCTGAAAATCCTCTTTGCTACTATTACATGTGATTCCTTTGGTGCTTCTTGAAATCATGCCACCTGTCCAACTACCTACATTACATCTGGTCTGGATGTTGTCACATATGGTAAGCTACCGATCATTGACCTGTATTCCCTCTGGTTTGTAGACTTTGAATCATCTTCTTTTCTCAACTTGCAACTGGTTTGCATAGGAGTGGTAACTAGTTTCCAATCTTCCATTCTGAACCTCTTTAGCATTTCTCTGATATACTTAGTTTGAAAAATAAAAATTCCTTGGCTTCTTTGACATATCTGAAGACCCAAAAACAAGGATAGTTCTCCAAGTAATTACATTTCAAATTAATTATGCATATCCTTTGCAAATTTCTAACTTAACCTATCATTAGTACTTCCAAAAACAATATCATCAACATATATTTCAATTAATAAAATACTACCTTGAGTTACCTTGATGTAGAGGTTGTTGTTTGCACTTCATTTCCATAGTTCATAGGGAGTTTTTTCATTGTTGTTTCTGAGCATTACTCTATTTTGAATGTGAACTATTGTATGCACTGCATTTGTCCAAAAAATATCTATCAAATTGGAATCCATTAGCATTGTTCAATCCATTTCCTGTGTAATTATCATCCATTATGATAATGTTCCTTTGTCTCTGAACTACTCTCCAAACCAATCTATGAATCCATGCTCTCGTCCACTTTCATATATTTGTCCAAACCTGCTAAGTGTTCTTACGAATACATCTTTGTCCGTACTGTCCAAGACTCTACTTGCACAATTGTCCATAATGTTGACCCATTTATCACTATATTATCATGAAGTCTTGATTAATCTATCAAAATGTACTTCTACTAACTGACTTCTCTGGATCTCTCTTCTCAAACTCTGCAAGCTACTCGAATGATGGTTCTTTGGTTTGTCAGAGCTATCGCATAGACTCCCCATGTCTAATATTCATATTACCTAGGATTCTTTAAGCTAGATGGCTCAAAACAATTCCTTCTCTGATGTGTATTCATCATCATATTCATTGGAAGATTCATCATCATCTTCATTGGTAGATTCATCATCTCTCTAAGATATGCCATCTTTCTTTATGTATGTGGATTCATCTTTCACTACAATTCCTGAAAGTACAATCTCTTGAACATGCTCCTTATTTACATGTCTTTCTTTTCTTTCAGTTATTTTCCAAACCTTTCTGTATCTGACATCTTTCTTTTTCTCTGTAGAATTTTCTTCATCTCGTTTTATTTCCAACCTTGTGATCTCTGGTACCTAGTCTTTGTTCACATGTTCTTCATGTTTTCTTATCCATACTTTCTTATATGTGATATCAGTGTTCTCTTTGATGGAATTATCGATCATGTTTCTACAATCACTAGCTATGTGTCCATAGTTATGACATTTGTAACATTAAATGTTATGTGGGCCACATATGCACTTCTTGCTTGAAAATTTCTTTTATAATCTCTGCAATCTGTAACCTTATGTCCAAAATTAGTCCAATAAAAACAATGGCTATAAAAGAAATTTGCATACCTGGGAGTGGATGATATTCTTTGTGGTGCAATCCTTCTAAATTTCTTCCTTGACTGATCATGATCATGATTGAAGATTCTTTGTGTCTTGAACATGGATGGTCTTCTTGAAGATGTATCTTCAATAGTTTTCTTAGATTTTGGTTGACCATGATTCTTTATTTTGAGTACTTATGCATAACTCTTTCTATTTTCTTCATTCTTCTTTTCTAGCAACCTAGAGTGCTTCTCTTCATTCTCTATAACAAATGTGGATGTTTCTGTCTCTTCAACATTCTTGTTGAGCTTGACAATTTTACTTCTCAATGTGACAACTTATTATTTAAGCTTCTCAACCTCTTATTCTTTCTTCATTATCTGAGACTTCATGACTTCTTCTGTTCTTTTCGCTTCTTCAAGTCCTTTCTCTTCTTGACCAAACTCTGCCTCAAGCTAGTTTAGATCATTAGTTCTTTCCTTAAGATGATCTATCAATATCTTCTCTCTCATTTCTTCTTCTTCCTTTTGTGTTGTTATGTTGGCTTCCAAATACTGATTTTGATATTCAAGACTTTCTTTGATCTTTCTGGCTTCTTATAGATGAGTTCTTAAGTTCTCGATGACCTATTGGGATTCTTCAAAAATGTGAAAACTTTCCTTTTGTTTCATCATTTCTTTCTTGAGTGACTTATTTTGTTCTCTTAGTTCATCTAAAGCACTAGTTAATTCTACTTCATAATTATATTCCTTTTCAAGTAGTTTTTCTGTCTCATTTCATTCATGGCATTCTATTTCAAGATGTCTACATTTTTCACAATTAAAGAAAAACAAAATACCTCTTGTGATTATTTACTCTTCATCTTCTGAATCTATTTGACATGGTGAACATAATTTTTCCTTCTCTGTATCTGCATCTTCTTTGGCATTTTATGAATCTGTGATGGGTGAAGAATATATGTCATGTAACTTATCCCAAAGTTCTTTGGCTAATGGACATTTACCAACCTTTTCTCTTAACATATTAGGTAATCCATCCCAGATGAAATCCATTGCTATTTTGTAATTCTTCTTCAATTCCTTCTTCGTTGCATTCTTTTCCCTTTCTGAACTATCATATTCTGTAACAATTGATATACAAATATAATTCCCTTGTGCCTGTAAACATATTTTATTCCTTATGCTACACATATCATACATTAAACCATTCTCACCATTAAGCATTGGTACTCCATTCTCAAAACAATCCATGATCTCCTTCCAGTGGTTAAACTGTTTCCTGAAGGAACCTGCTCTGATACCAATTGTTGGATTACTGAGAGGGGGGGTGAATCAATAATAAAGCAATTTAATCTATTTTCACCATAAAATGAAAGTGCTATATCAATGTGGCATTATCATCCAATAATTGCAGATTAAATATGATGCACACCCCCTCCCCTCCTAAGGGTTGCACAACCTCACGGTCTAGGATCGATCAAGAATTTGTGTCCTATTGACTCTTTGGGCCTCTGCTAGACCCAAAACGCACTTAAAGAGGTCCTTTCTCCACTGGCACCAATATTATGAGGCCCATGGGCCTTCCCTTGGGCATTGTTCAGGGATTAATGCCAAATGGGCGCTAGCTCCTTCTTGGTAAGCCCTTTCTCCCTTGTGCCCTCGGCTATGACCAAGCGCTTCAAATGGAAAGCACATCGCAACTTCACGTCTCGCAACTCTGGGAGGACTGCTACCTCTATTTCTCCAACAATTGAAATCATGATGACTCAAGATATACGGCTCAAATCTCCCCTTGATCGATGGCTACGATCAAATCAATGTTTTGCATCTTGCAACTTTGGATTTTCCTTGCCTCCATTCTCCCAATAGCCGAAATAGTGATGACTCTGGATTGATGGTCCAGATCTCTCCTCAAATCTGATGATCACGATGATTTCGAGACTTCACATTTTGTGAAGTCAAGAGGTTTTTCACCTCGAGTCTCTCGATCCTCGAAATGTCGATATTTCACCCTGAACGTCAACGATCTAGATCTCCCATGAACCCAACGGCTTAGATTCATTCACGGGTTCAGGTTTTGCAAATCCTCAGTGCTCTACTCCTTTGACTCCTCCAGATTATGAGTTAGCAAAACACTGATTGTCCACCACATGTCTTTCCTGATGGATGGTTCTAATTCTCCGGTGTTTAGATCGAACAATTGAATCCTCTCCTCCTTATCGCTTATGTTTTCCTTGGACTTAGATGATTTCTAAGCACTCAAAGGTTTTGAACCTTTTCCCCTTCAACACTTAGTCGAACCTCGGCTTTGTGCGCCCCTCGCAACAGACCTTTACACAAGATTTTAAGTTCTCGTGCATGGTTATGCATGCCTTGCAGCAGTCTCTTTGCACTCCTTGCAAAGGGGAAGATTTGTATCATCTCTTCTAAGCTTTGGAACTAGAACTGGCTTTGCCAACGCACTCCTTACGTTTTGTATGCACACCTTGCACTACTTCAACAGAAGAGAAACAATTGAAACTTATCCTCATGTTCACAGTTCCATTTACTCTAACTGAAACTCATTCATTCACTCATGAAAACATAATACAGAGAATTGTAAAACAATGTTCACACGATGCATTGGATCAATTTTCCTCTGTTCTATTCATAAGTGAAAATGATTACAACTCAAATAAAAAACAACAACTGAAAACTCTAATTTTCTACTAACTTGCAGCTAACATCTACTCTACAGCCAACCTCATTTGGGCATACAAAACCTCTATATATCATATGGATCTTAGGTTTTCCCCCTTAACTACGTGTCTACTCTAAGACTATCCTACGACTATCTTGGATCGGTCATATTCCAGAGTCATAATGTAAACTCTTGCTCCACTCGCGATTATCTAAACGTGACTCAAAGGGTAATTTCGGCTCTAGGTTCAAGCGTGCCTCAAAAGAAAAATTTTGGCGTTGAGTTAAGGTGGGTTTCAAATATCTGTTGCAATTCTCAATGTTGTCTCCTATACATATTCCTTGATGTCGATGGGTATTTCTTTGTGTGCTTACCAACAATGCTCCTGCATCATACTCCCCTTGACAAAAAATCATGGACTCCTGTCCATGAGCTCCTGTACTGATTTTCCATGCTTCTATATAGCAGCTTCATTTTCCCAACTAGCATCTTCTTTTGGGTTCCCCTTCCACTTGACCATATACTCAAAATAGGTCTTCCTCCTAGTCTTATTTCCAATCCTCTGATCAACAATTTTCTCCATCTGTGGCTTTTCTGTTGTAATCATTTGTTTTTCCCACTAGATCTTCACTTGATCTTATGATCTCTCTGCATCATCTTTCCTTTAAGGGTAGATATCTACAACATTGAATATGGGCGATATACCCACATCATCTAGTAACTCAATCTCATAGGCGTTTGCATCAAACTTGCTCAAGACATTACATGGTCCTATCTTCTTCATCTTCAACTTGCTATATGTTCCTCTAGGGAACCTCTCTTTCCTGAGATGTGCCAGAACCTGATATCCCATTTCCAACTGAATTTATTTGTGATGTTGATCCACCTTGCGCTTGTACTCCTGGTTAGAACTCTCCAACCATATTCTGATCTGTCTATGGAGCCTCTTCATTTCTGTAGCAAAATCTTCTACTCTTGTGCTCCTGATATCTCTCTGTTCCAAGTATCTCAACTCAGATACACCCCTAGGTTTCATTCCATACAATATTTGGAATGGTCTCTTTCCATTACTCCTATTTGGAGAATCGTCGTATGCAAATTCGGCTTGCGGCAAAATTTGATCCCACTGGTTGTGGTGCTCAATGGCTAGACTCCTCAACAAGTTTCCCAAACTTCTGTTCACCACCTCAGTCCGCCCATTTGTCTAAGCATGATAAGATGAGCTAAAGGAAAAATGTATCTCCAACTTCTTCCATAATGTTCTCCAAAAGTGACCAACAAATTTTGTGTCTCTGCCCGAGATAATGCTTCTGGGTAGGCCATGAAGTCTTACAACTTCCTTGAAAAATAGATTTGCAAGATGTGTTTCATCATTGGTCTTCTGGCATGGGATAAAATGTGTCATCTTTGAAAATCTATCCACCACCAAAAATATGAAATCAAAACCTCTTTGCATTCTTGGTATCCCCAACACAAAATCCATGCTTATTGCATCCCAAGGCCTCTCTGGTATTGGAAATGGTTGATACAATCCAGTGTTCTGTCTTTTCCCTTTTGCATGTTGGCAGATTCTACATCTATTCAAAAAATTTATCACTTTTGTTCTCATACCTGGACAATAGTATGAACTGATCAACTGTGCAAATGTTTTATCATGGCCGAAGTGTCCAGCCAATCCGCCACTGTGCTTTTCTTTCAAAAGATTATCCCTCATTGAGAAATTTGGTATGCACAATTGATTTCCTTTGAACAACAATCCCTCTTGAATCATGTACTCTATCCATTGGCTTTTGTCTCTGAGCACTCGATTCACACATGCTTCGTATGCTTCTTTGAAGTCTGTATCATCACAATACATGTCCTTTATGGTGTTCAAACCCCAAGGTCTTCACCTGAAATTCCTGCAAAACCAAACATCTCCTGCTTAATGCATCAACAACTTTGTTAGCATTCTCAGTGATACATTTTATGACAAAAGTAAAATTATGTATAAAATCAACCCATTTTGCATGCCTCTAATTCAATTTTGCTTGTCTAGTTATGAATTTTAAAGCCTAGTTATTGCTATACAAGAGAAATTCCTGTGGGACAAGATGATGTTTCTATTTCTTCAAGGCTTGAATTATGGCATAAAACTCCTTATCATATGTGGAGTATTTTCTCTTAGTCTCATTCAACTTCTCACTGAAATAGGCAACAAGTCTATTATTCTGACTTGAAATTGCTCCTATTGCGACCCCACTTGCATCACATCTCACCTGAAATGTCTTTTTGAAATTTGGCAAGACCAGGATTGGTCATTCTATTATTTTCTCCTTCAATATATTAAATCTCTTTTCGGCCTCCTCTTTCCATTTAAAAGACTTGTGCCTCTTCTTCACTATATCCATCATTGTCACACAAATTCCACTGAAGTCTCTAATGAACTTCCTATAAAAACTTGCTAACCCATGGAAGCTCCTTACCTCAAACATGCTCCTTTGTGACGACCATTCTTTGATTGATTTCACCTTCTCTAGATCCATCTTCAAATAATTTGAAGAGATCAAAAAACCCAAGTAAATGAGTTATGTCTTCATAAAAGAGGACTTCTTCAGATTTATCAGCAGCTTCTCCTGCTATAGCCTCCTCATCACAAAATTCAGGTACCTCAAATACTCCTCTTTAGTCTTGCTAAAGACCAATATATCATCCAAGTACACAATCACAAACTTGAAAATGAAATCTTTCAGTGTTTCATTCATCAAACTCATAAAAGTACTTGGGGAATTTGTCAAGCCAAATGGCATAACAAGCCACTCATACAAACCTTAATTTGTCTTAAAGGTTGTTTTCTAGTCATCACCTTCCCTCATCCTAATATGGTGATATCCAATTTTCAAATCTATCTTAGAAAAAAAAAATTTCCACTTAAGCAGTCCATTAAATCATCCATTCTTGGCAAAGGAAACCTATACCTGATGGTGATATTGTTAATAGCTCTTGATTTGGTACACATTCTCCATCCTCCATCCTTCTTTGGACTCAACATAGTTGGTACTGCACATGGACTCAAGCTCTCTCTCACCAAACCCTTGTCTAGAAATTCCTGGACTTGGTTCTTCACCTCCTCATTCTCTCAAGGTGTCAATCTATATGCTTCTTTGTTTAGTAAGCTTGATCCCAGTATCAAGTCAATATAGTGACTAATACTTCTGATGGGTGGTAATGAGTTAGGCAACTCATCCACTACTATGTCAGCGAAATTTTCCAGCAATTCCTGAACCTCTTCAGGAAACTCATCCATTGATGTTCTTGTAATGAGAACTCTAGGTTTCCTCACCACAATGAACTGCATCCCTTGTTCCTCCTTGACTTATTTCAGGAGTTCCTTCCCACTCATGAGAAGTATGCTTGTGTTGGCTTCCTCTTTTACTTTCTTCTCCTCTATTAGTAACAACATGTGTGTTCTACCACTCTTCACCAATGTGTATGTATTTTTTCTCCCATCGTGAATGACACTCCTATCAAACTGCCATGGTATCCCCAAAACAATATGGCATACATCCATGGAAATTACATCACATCACATCTATGGGAATTACATCTCTATATCCTCTTATCTTAAAATTAACCAAGCATTGTTTAGTAACTATTACCTAGTGTCATTTCTGCAACCATGAGACTTTGTATGACCTCGGATGTGCAGTTGTTTCCAGCTCCAATTTCTCCACCATCTCTGTGGATACTAGGTTATCAGTGCTCCCACTATCAATTATCACCTTGCATACACTGTCTTTAGTCTTGCAAGTTGTTCTGAAGAGACTATTCCTCTGCACTGGTTTCTCAACTTCTGCTTTTGGTTTTAAGACAACCTTCCTCAACATCAGGGATCTTCCATCCTCTGCTCCTTCTCCTTCAACATATCCTTGATGTGCTTCTGAAATGTGAGCTTCTCCTCCTTATTTATTTTTCTCGAGGCATTCCCAAGACATGTGTCCTTCTTTTCCACAGGCATAACATCTTACGTCTCCTCCTCCTCTTCTTCCTCTTCCTCTGGAAGAATTTCTTCCACCACCCTGTCTTTCTCGATAACTTCCTCCTCTTTCTGAGTGACAGCATGGTTTCTCAACCTCATCCCTAGACTGATGTGTTCTGTCATGGTTAAATCCCTTACCTCTGTTTGGGACCGATCTTTTACCTCTTCCCTGCTGGTTTTTCTTTCTGGTCAACTTTTCCTCCGCCTTCAGTGAAAACTGATAAGCCTCCTCTACTGTCCTTACTGACATCATAATGAGCTCATCCTAGATTTCGTATCTCAGGCCATTTATATATAGGGATAATTTTTCTTCATCTCTCTCCCTTTGCCCAATTATGATGTCCATCCTATAGAACTCCTATGTATACTCTTTAACTGTCATCCCTTTCTGTCTCAGGTTTTGCATCTTCCTGAACATATTGATCTGATAATCCTTGGGCATGAACTTAGCCTTCAGCTTGGCTACCATTCTATCCCAACTCTTTATCCTCTTCTTGCCTTTGCTTCTCCTCTAAACCTATAGTTTATCCCACCACAATGTTGCATGTCCCTTTAGTCTCGTGACAACTTGCTTCGCCTTTCTCTCTTCATCTACATCTTCATAGTCGAAATGTCTATCCATGGATCTTATCCAATCCAAAAGTTATTCAGCATCCAAATTTCCTTCGTACATTGGAAACTCTATCTTGGCTCTGCCTCCCAATCTGGAAATTTCTCTTAGCAAGCATTCCTCAATAACCTCCTCTCCTGCAACTTCTTCGATGACATTCTCGCCAACAACTTCTTTTCTCTCTGCATTGCTAACATCTCCAGTGTTAGTTTCTCTCCTTTGTGTTTCCTCCATCGCCTCTAACCTTGTGAAAATTTCTTGCATCTCCCTTTCTACAGCTCTATTGGATAAAGGTTGCTCTCTCTATCTCCTCAGTGGCATTGTGTTGACTATCTGTCACACACACAGTACAAATCCAAGTTCTTTTGTCTCCTCTATCTTCTTTCTGCAAGAAAAAATCTATCCTCTGATACCCTTTGATGGTATCGTACTATCTCCTCCTCTTATGCCCATTGTCTACAGACAAAAGCTTTCTTTGATACCACTTGACATAGGCCCCCTCCCCTTCTAAGGGATGCATGACCTCCTGGTCTAGGATCGATCAAGAATTCGAGTCCTATTGACTCTTCAGGCCTCTGCTAGACAAAAAAATCACTTACACAGGTCCTTTCTCCAGTGGCGTCAGTCATATGAGATGCACAGGCCTTCCCCTGGGCGTTGTTCAGGTCTCGATGCCAAACAGGCATTAGCTACATCCTGCTAAGACATTTCTCCATTGTTCCCTTAGCTATGACCATGCGCTTCGAATGGAAAGTGTGTCGTGACTTCACGTCTCGAGACTCTGGGAGGACTGCTACCTCTATTTCCCTGACAACTGAAATCATGATGACCCAAGATCTACGGCCCATATCACCCCTTGATTAACGACTGCGTTCAAATCAACGTTTTGCATTTCTTGACTTCATAGTTTCCTAGCCTCCGTTATCTCGATAGCCGAAATAGTGATGACTCTGGATCAATGGTCCAAATCTCTCCTCAAATCTGACGGTCACGATGATTTCGGGACTTTGATTTTCACAAAGTCAAGAGGTTTTTCACATCAAGTCTCCCGATCCCCAAAATGTTGATAATTCACCCTGGACGTTGATGGTCCAGATCTCCCCTGAACCCAACGGCTCAGATTCATTCGCGGGTTCAAGTTTCACGAATCCTTGGTGATATTCTCCTTTGACTCCTCCAGAGTACGAGTCAATGAAACGTTGATCATCCACCACATGTCCTTTCTGATGGATGGTTATGATTCTCTGGTGTTCATATCGAATGGTTGAATCCTCTCCTCCTTCTTGCTTATGTTTTCCTCGGACTTAGAATATTTCTAAGTGCTTAAAGGTTTTGAACCTTTTCCCCTTCGACACTAAATCAAAATTGGGATCTATGCACCCCTCGCAACATACCCTTACGCAAGATTTTAAGTTCTTTTGGATGACTATGCATGCCTTGCACCAGTCTCTTTGCACTCCTTGCAGAGGGGAAGTTTTGTATCACCTCTTATGAGCTTCATAACTGGAACTGGTTTCGAAAACACACTCCTTGCGTTCTATATGCACACCTTGCACTACTTCAACAAAAGAGAAACAATTGAATCTTTTCCTCACGTTCACAGTTCCATTTACTCTAACTTAAATTCATTCATTGACTCATGAAAACACAATACAAATAATTGCAAAACAATGTTCACACCATGCATTGAATCAATTTTCCTCTATTCTATTCATAAGTGAAAATTATTACAACTCAAATAAAAAACAACAACTGAAAACTCTAATTTCCTGCTAGCTTGCAGCTAACATCTACTCTGCAACCAACCTCATTTTTGGCATTCAAAACCTCTATATATCAGAGGGCTCTTGGGGTTTCCCCCTTAACTATTTGTCTAGTCTAAGACTATCCTATGACTATCTTGGATCAGTCACATTCCAGAGTCATAATGGAAACTCTCGCTTCACTCATGATTATCTAAATGTGCCTCAAAGGGTGATTTCGATTCTTGGTTCAAGCGCTCCTCAAAAGATAAATTCTGACTCTAAGTTAAGGCAGGTTTCAAATATTTGCTGCAATTGTCGATGTTGGCTCCTGTACATATTCCTTGATGTTGATGGGTCTTTCTTTGGGTGCTTGCCAACGATGCTCCTACATCAAAATAAAAAATGAACAAATGAGCAATCATACACATAAACAGTACACCAGTGTTTTTACGTGGAAACCCAAAGCGGGAGAAAAAAACGAAATGTTTTTTATATATATTCATTGGAGGCACCAAATTCCTTTGTTTTCCAGCTGTAACTGGAAGGAGGCTCCAACCCCCTAGTTTCTTAGGCTACAACTTGAGGGAAGCTCCAACTCCCAAATTCTTTGTCTATAACCAAAAGGAGGCCACAACCCCCTATATTCTCCGGCTACAACCGCAAAGTGGCTAAAACCACCTATCCTTGCCCCGTATAAATTCCCTAACGTAGAAGTAGAATGATGGAACCAATGCCACACTATTACTGTGAGATATATTGTTGTAAACATGTACAAATCAACCTACACATAACAACCTGTACCAATCACCTAAACTATGCATCAACCATACATCAATTTGTATCTCAACCTGTAATCAACATGTACCATAAACAAGTGCATCAACCATGCACCAACATGTACCTCAATATGTACCATGAACATGCGCATCAACCATGCATCAACTTGTACCTCAACCTGTGCCATGAACAAGTGCATCAACCATGCACCAAAGCTGTACAAATAACCTGTCACAACAACCTATCCAAACAACCTATCACAACAATATGTCTCATCAATATTATCAACCAAATCATATCTACTCACAAAGATCAATCACCAAGAAAACTCTCAAAGATGTGCATCAACCAAGCATAACACAACAACTCATAATCATCACCAAGAGCAATATGTGATTCTAATAATATACCAATACAAGTATGATGATACATCATCCATAAACCATAAAAAATTGCTTCAACCATGCATCGACTATACACCTCATGTATGTGCCAACTCATCATCTACTTATCTCAACCATGTACCCAACATGAACCTCAACCAAAATCCCTCATCAATTTCATCATCCAAATCTAATTTGTAACTTTGTAATAGACCTCGTGTATATGATCACATACCTGCAAACCTTCCTTAACTTTAACAACAAGAGACTAGCATTTTCATCAAACTTTACTTTAGTCTCACATGACTAATTTTGGATTAGTCAAAAACCCTAACTTGCAATAATCATAACTATGTACCTATAATGAATAAAGTTCTAAAAATAGTACACAATGTTCTTCAGTGTCTTTTATGCAATTCCTCTAGATTTCACTACTTGAAACCTCTCAGAAAAGGAGTTATAGAAAAAATGGCATACCTTGTTGAATTCTGGCTTATTCTAGAGAGAGAACGTTTAGAGCATGCTCCACACAGAATATTTGTTGTATGGATCTTAGAAAGCATCATCAAAAGAATTTATCCTCCCTTGAATTTCGGCCTTCTTTACTTCACCTTCCCTCTGAAATTTGTCTTAGATATCCTTTGTTACCTCAGTCACTTGTAGATATTCAATACTCTCAAGTGTAATTAAAATGAGAGAGCCTTGCCTCTTATTTATACTTTCATGTAGCTTCCTCAAGGGGTTACCTTTTAACCATCTTAACCTGCTTTCATTATTTTAGGGTTAACCCACTTCTAACCACTTGTCCAATTAGCAATTTCTCCATTAACTTTATTATTTAAATAATTTCTTTTGTATTCACTTTGAATTATAGTACACACGTCACTTCACTTTATTATTTACCTTCTAAAATATATTAAACCACTTTGACAACTTTTACCTTTTGGGGCTTATAGATGAATCATGAGGGTTCTCGAACTTCACATGGCCATAACTCACTAACTGTGAGGAGTTATGTGACGTTCCACATACCACCGGAAATGGCATGACATGTACTATCCATGTAGAATATTCTTACCTGCAAATATATCAAAACACATACCATTATCAATAAAAAAAACATGGGTCCATTACCCAAACCTTTGTGCTAACGGAATTTGCTACCAGACATTCTTCAAGGGTTGACATCAATGACAACCAACCCAAATAATCAACACACCTTTGTCCTCCTCTTATGCTTTCTGACAGAAGATGGACTTGAGATATTGCATGCTTTCCTATATGAATGCTTTGGTGAGTGGTGATGTTTCTTATCATCACTTCTTGTTTCTCTTCTTTCACCGTGAGACCTATGACTCCTTGACTTATTTGACTTCTGCTTCATATCCATTTTCTTCTTTATTCTATCCAAGATTTTCATCAACTTGATATTGAATTCATATTTTTTCTCCTTGGATTTCATAATCCTTTCATTATGAGGTTTATAGCTTTGGATATCTTTTTGCAGTCCCTTTATTGTTTCTACCAAATTCATGCACTCCTTTATAGATTGTTTACCATCAACACCCAAACCGACATACAAATCCTTGAATTCATCATCATGGTTGTAAGCTCTCTACGCATATTCCATTCTTTTTTATTTTATGTGATGATTTTTTCCTGCTCTAATCATTGTTAATTCTACAAAATGTGAAGGAAACAAGATTTGTTAGATAATTTCATACGACAACATCATGAAATTATGCACCATTTTGTCAGAATCCTTTCTTTTGATTTCTTGGATGATTTTAACATCCCAAATTTTAGTGCACACACTTGCGCATCAATATTACACATGCACCACAAGTTTTGGTCCACGTAACCCCAACTTTTAGTGCACACACTCATGCACCATTGTTTTCTGAGCAGATTCATTGGTGCACCCCGCAATGTCAAATTTCTTGTGTGCACACTTGAACATTCTTATTTTATGCGTACCATGGCCATGTTGTATTTCCAAATTAGGACACTTGCCATTTTGAATTTTTCCTTAAGTAGATACTCATCCCATGCAAGCTCAGTGTTGAAATTGGAGCTATGCAACTTCTTATTGATATCTGTTCCATACAATTCTAGTGTTGAAACTAGAGCTATGATACCAAAATATAATGTATTGATCCTTCTAGCTGAGTCTTGTTACCACCTTGTAATGTTCCCCGTTACCAGTTGTAACATCCCTAGCCACCCACAGACTAGGGGATGCTACCTTCAAGCCCTCCCTTGGAATTATTTCTCTTACATATACCTTTTAAAATTTAAGGATGCATAAAATAAAAGACTTTAATGACATGCACAACAATATCTAGCAAGCATGCATAGTCTAAGGATTCAATTAAATGATAATTAAATATACACAGTAGAAATACATTCATATACCTGTAAATGATACCATAACGAAGATCACTTATCTTTATGAAATATGACACCAACTAGTTGCAGACCAAGGACGTTCCACCCAAATGTAGACACTATTGTTCCAAATCTCAACAGCAGCGTCACCCCTGAGCTAGGGCTATGAATCCATAAGGAAAGTTCCAGAGTGTTACTTGGATTCCCAAACTAGTCAGCACCCAATTTCTCATAGACTTCCCATATCTCACAACAATCCAAGTACTCAGCTCTCTTCTACCCATATTGCACCACCCAAGAGAATAGACCCCCACCCTTCTCTGCCATGCAGTCCCTCAGGAAGTCCTTCTCATTAAGTTAGGATCCAACGCAACTGGTCCATAATCTCAATGTTGGAACTCTCAGGACTCGCAGTTGTGAGAAACGCTTGACACATGCCAACCATCTCAGACATGTGGCCTCAGGTCACAGTTGGATCACATCAGCAACCACTATAGCCAAATATCCTGTGGCTAATCTTTAGCAGTTTGACTCCCTTTCCATGAGCCAAGACGCATATGACGAATGGATCAATGGATGGGTAAGTGGGTGCATGGAGGCATGTGTATGAAAGTGCATGAGAGATAGAATGGTGTGAATGCATAAGTGAAGGAGGAAATGAGCCAACAACCAACCCCCCATTAGACCAGAGGCAGGTTTAAGTAACTTCGTGGGGAAATCAATAACCTCTTGGCCTTCCCCAAGAAGCTCACGTAATTGATCCCCTCCCTTAGACAAAAAGGGAAAATTAGAATAGGAATAAAGACTTATCCCCTCAGGCCCCCTCTCTTGGGGAATCATATCCCCCTTTAACTCTAGTCCTTGTCTGTCTAGCAGCCAGCCATGTATTTATTATTATTAATGTTAAAAACATTACATGTCTTGGGCACACTAGCCTCCTAAAAATTGTCTGGGCACTTTGGCCTCTCAACATTGTAACAATACATTATTTAAAATGGGGTTTTAGAACTTGGGTCATTACATCCCCTCCCCCTTATTTTGGCACTGTCCTCAGTGCATATACAAAAATAGAGATCAAAATATCAAATTTATTCAAAAATTTGTGGGAGCTCTGCCCGCATGGCATCTTCATGCTCCCAGGTAGCATCTTCATGACCGTAGCAGGTCCACTAAACTTTTACCAGCTCTATAACTCAATTCTGGAGAATATTACCTTTTTGTCCAATGCTCATACTAGTTGAACCTAAAAGTATCCCTTTGTCCCTACAACTACCCAATTTCAAAGAACTTTTCTTGGGCTTCATTTTCAAAAGTACATGCTCCCCTACTTTAAACTCTATATTTGTCCTGTTCTTGTCTACATAAAATTTTTGTCTATTCTGAGTTTCCTTTAAATTCAACTTGATCTTGACCACTTGGTCTTCCATGTCCTTGAGAAACTCCAGCCCAAGTACCACTATATCTGTTGGGTTGTCCCATCTCACTGGAGTATTGCATTTCCTACCATACAAGGATTCAAATAGGATCTTTCTCAGTGAGGCTTGATACCCATTATTATATGAAAACTAAACTGAGTGTAAGTAATTTTCCCACTTAGATGGCTTATCCATCACATACATTCTCAGCATGTCTTCAATTATTTGATTCACCCTCTCTGTTTGCCCATTTGTCTGGGGATGATATGTTGTGCTAAAGTTTAGATTCATGACAAATCCTTTAAAAAATCCCCTCCAGAAATTGGAGGCAAACTTTGTATCTTTGTCCGAGACAATTGTCCTAGGTATCACATGCAACCTACCAATTTCCTTCATGAAAATATATGCAATATTAGTCATTTTATGCATTGTCTTCACAGGCACAAAGTGAACAGCCTTTGTTAATTTGTCAACCACCACCATGATTGAATCATGTTGCTTATTCATTGTGTGTAATCCTGTGATGAAATCCATGGTGATCACTTCCCATTTATTCTCTGGAATTGGCAATGGTTGCAGCAAACCCGTTGGGTGCCTATGCTCAGCCTTCACCTTCTGACATTTCATACATCGAGCGATGTAATAAGCAACATCCTTCTTCATTCTCGGCCAAAAGAACTGGCTTCTTACTGTTGTAATTGGTTTTTGGTAACCAAGATGTCCATCATAAGGAACATCATGCATTTCCTTTAGTACCAAATTTCTCATTTCTCCAGAACTAGGAACATAGATCCTATTTTTATACATGAGTATATTGTCTTCCTTTATCTCATACTCCTTTATTTTCTGTTGTACATCTCCTTGCTGTAAATTTTCCTTAACCTGTAAGTAATGCAGGTCTGTAACAAGAGCATATAAAATTATTCTCTTCAAGTCTGATTGATGCATATTGACAGCAGTAGAATGCATAAGATGCACTCTTATACTAAGTGCATTGAAAAATTTATTCTCCTTTCCCTTGATATGCTTGATATCGAATTCATATTCGCTTAGAAATTATGGCCATCTTGTTTGCCTGGAATTCAAGGTTGGTTGTTCAAAAAGATACTTCAGGTCAATGTGGTATGTCCTTAATTCGAATTTCTTCCCCATGAGATAATGCCTCCACATCCTCAAGGTGTGAACAATGGAAGCCAGTTCCAAGTCATGCATGTCATAGTTTCTCTCATGTTCCTTAATCTTTCTGGACTCATATCCAATGACATGTCCATTTTGTGTGAGGACTTCCCCAAGTCCTTCCTTACATGCATATGTGCATACCACAAAATTTTCATTTGGGTCAGCAATATTTAACACAAGTGCACTAGTAAGTAATTACTTCAACAGATTAAAATTATTTTCACACTTGAGTGTCCATTCAAATTCAGTTCCCTTCTTTTGCAAACAAGTGATGGGATGAGAAATCTTAGAGAACCCTACTATGAACCTTCTGTAGTAGCCAGCTATTCCCATAAAAGATCTGACGTATGACACATTTATGGTTGTTGGCCATCCTCTAATGGCTTCAATCTTCTCTGGATCTACTACTATGCCCTGCCTTGAAATAATGTGTCTCAAGTAATGAATTTGCTTTTGATAAAAAGAACACTTACTCAACTTGGCATACAACTGATGTTCTCTCATTACTTGAAATACCAGTCTTAAGTGATGTTCATGCTCCTCTTCATACTTACAATAGATAAGTATGTCATCCAAGAATACTATGAAAAAATTGTCCAAATAATTTCTGAATATGCCATTCATTAAGAGCATGAATACAACTGGT
>JASDQU010105370.1:3253-17182 GCA_032191745.1 Picea mariana | reverse complement strand
TATGTACCCTTCAACAATTCTTCCAACTGCATTTGTAATTCTTTTAACTCTGGTGTGCTCATTCTGTAAGGTGTTTTTGACACCGGGGCATTTCCTGGCACTAAATCAATTGAGAAATCTATCTCCCTTCTTGGTGGAAATCCGGGTATTTCTTGGAATACATCTTAAAATTCTTGTAGTACTGAGAAATCTTCAAGGCTTGGCCCCTTTGAATTATCTGGATCTTCCACATGAGCTGCATATAGTTGACATCCTTTCCTAAAACATCTTTTCAGTTGTAAGGATGAAATCTCCCTTATAGAGATGGGTCTTGGAACTCCTTTCGCAGTGCTCTGTTTTCCATTTCCATCAATACATGTAAATGTCTTGTTATGACAATCTAGGACAGCATGATGCTTGTCCAAGCAATCCATTCCAATCAGAATATCATAAGACCCCAATGGTATGATATTTATATCCATACTAATATTCATGCCAGTAAGAATTATGGAACAACCTCTGACCATATCATGGATTCTTCTTTTGGTTCCAGTGGATAATTGAACCAAACTTGTTTTTCCAAGTTTACTTTTCTTCAAATGTAATATATTCACTATCTTAGGATCAATGTAGCAATGACCTGCTCCAGAATCAATCAAAATAACAACAGGTTGATTTATGATCTTACCTTCCACCTTGATCATATTGGACTGGTACTTTGTTTGTCAATCATTTAAAGCTACATATATTCTTCCCATATCTGCGAATGTCGTAGTCTCTTGGATGTTGTGCACAATCTTCACTCTGTCCTTTATGTGTGGGAAATCATTGTACAGGTGATCTTCCTTGCATCCCCAAGATTGTATTGCTGGTCTTCCCCTTTTTCCCAAGGAATCGTATTTATTGAAATCCCCCTTAGCATATTGATCTTGATTATTTCTATTAGGCTCATTCCTATTGAAGGGATGTTTAAATCCTTTACTCCTCTTATTGAACTTCACATTTTTTTTGTCCTTCTAAGATTTCTATAGTTATTCTCTTCCCTGGCCTTGCTCATACAGGTATTTATCCTTCTTGATGACCTCAGTAAAGGTCTTGGGTTCATCATAGTTGATATTTTCCTTATAAAAGGCTAGTAGCCCACTCAGAAATCTCTGTATTTTCACTTTCTCATCACCAATGAACCTGACATACATTAACAATCCCAAGAACTTCTTCTCGTACTCTTCCATAGTCATGCTTCCCAACCTAAGTTCAAATAACTCCTGCATTTTCTTGTCATAGAAATGCTCTAAGAAGTACTCCTTATAGAAATACTTATTTAACTGCTTCCAAGTGATCCTACTTTTATTAACATGTTCCACTTGCTTCATTTGGTCCCACCATATTTCATATTTCCCATGTAAATGGTAGGTGGAAATCTTGGCTTCAAGATTAGATGAATAGTTATGAAGCTAAAAATATCTCCTGAGCCCAAGAAACCATGATTTGACATCATCTTCCCTTTCTCTTTCACCCCCAAAGGAAGGTGGTTTGAGCTTCCTCATCTCTCCTTTAAAACTATCTACCTCTTGTTTCCTTCTTTGGTGTCTGATAGGAGACACCTCTGGACTACTTACGTGATATTCCAATGCATAAAACTTTCTTTATAAGTAAGGAGGTGAGTGGTTTCCATGATCTCTTCTAGCACTTTTGGAATAACCGGCTCTTCCACAATCATCCCTTCTTTCATGGCACCTCCCTTCTTCATATTGTCTCGAGTTTGTTCCCTTCTTCATTTGTCTCTGCAACTGATTTAAGCTCTGCAACACTCGAGCATTTATCTAACTTTTCTCTCTCATCAGTCTCTCGTTGTCTGCTTTGTATCTCTACACTTCCATCTTCAGGATTCTTACCATTTCTATTAATGTTTTCTACTCTCCTTTTCCCTTGTGTCCATTGGACTCTGTCTCTGCATTACTAACTCTGGTATTCTAGCATTTGGCCTCCTTATTATGGTTGGAGGCTCCCTCGCCTTCTTCCATTTCCTCCATACACATCCTGAGATGATGTGCTTGAGCCCCTTAATTCTGCAAAATGTACAAGCGACCATTTCGTTATAATTACGCATATGATGAACAAAATTGCCAAACCATGCTACAAGTATCTTTCTTCTTTTTTTGTTCATGGAGATCATATCCCCATTCTCAAAAAATAACAGTGCCCTGATATCCTTGGCTGACACAAAACTCATCCTGCTTAGGCACTTCCTTCAAACCACCTTCCTAGGTGACCACGACTCGAAACTATAGCTAAATCCTTCCTTAGCACCTTTCTGTCTCGAAGACAACCAATTCAGACCTTATCCCTACTTCCCTTAGCTCTCAATCAGCATATGACCATAGCCACAACCCTGTGCTTAGTTGAAAAAGAGCTTGTCCAGAGCTTTGAGACTTTGAAACTTTTAGCCAGGACCAGATCAACAGTCCTTGTTCTCTTTCACAATCAACGATTGAGATCCAATTCAGAACTTCTCTCTTCGGGGGTCTCAACTTTCCTTGCCTTCTTCCTCCCAAAACTCTTTTTACCCAGAGTTCATGATCTGTCGATGGGCTTCCTCCCACAAATCAGTGGTTGTGAATCACNCGGAGGGGGTCTCAACTTTCCTTGCCTTCTTCCTCCCAAAACTCTTTTTACCCAGAGTTCATGATCTGTCGATGGGCTTCCTCCCACAAATCAGTGGTTGTGAATCACTTTGGCTCTTCGGGCTTCAGGAGTTTCAAAAATTTCATCCTGCACTTTCTCTTGGAGTGATTTCACCCAAAGTCAACGATCCTCCGATGTGTGTCTTCTGAAATCAACAGTCAATGCATACTCCGGCCTTCATGCCTTTGGGAGTTTTCGACCCAATGCAGCCTACCACATCTTTCCCCTCTAGAGTGACTAGTCTCTGAATTGCACGATTTGTAGCCACATGGAGAAGTAATGGAAGCAGACACGTGGCCCAATCAGGAGGGTGACACATGTCATGTTCTATCTAACCTTTCAATAATCCAAATGCTAAAAAATTATTAACATGTGGAACACACTCCATGTGTCCACGTCATCCTAGGTGATGTCTGAAAGCCATGTCACTTCGAAAATTTTGGGGTCCACATCATCTCCTGGTGACGTCATCGTTCCCCATCACTTTGACTCTTAGGGCTTCGGGACTTTAGGAGTTTCTATGCTAGCACACTTCCAATTCTCCTGAACTCTGCATTCCTGAACTGGCCAAACTATTGCCATGTGTCCTCATGGAGTCCATGGATCTACACCACGTTTCCTCCTTAATCTAATAGCTACGATTTCTTTGGGTCTTCACCCAAAGTCCATGGATCTACACCGTGTGTCCTCACTAATTTGATGGCTACGATTTCTTTGGGTCTCTGGACTTCGAAAATCTCAAATTTCAAAACTTATTTGGCCCCATTGGTTTTTATTAGAATCCCTGGATCTGGTGACACGTGACTCTCAGCAGATCGACGATTGAGATCCTCTCAGATGATCAGACGGTCGAGATTCACTTTAGCTCTCTGGCTCTCCGGGCTTCGAGAGTCTCAAATCTAGATTGAAAACCTCTCAAACAAATTCCTCTGGAGTTACTAATCTACTGGCATGTAACCTCTTAGCGATTGACGATCAGGATCTACTTCGGATGATCCGACAGTCGACGTTTACTTCGAGTCTCTGGCTCTGTGGGCTTCGGGAATTTCAACCCTCAACTTCTCCTCGCTCGCTCTTTCCCAGAGTGCTTTCCCCCGAAGCACATGATCGGTTGACGCGTGTGCTCTTATGGATCGATGGTTCCCAGCTACTTCAGCTATTCAGAGTTTTGATGTTCGATCCCTAACCTGTCACATCACTGCACACCTTTCAATTTGTGGGGGCATGTATCGGTAGTTTGGAGTAACCCACTTTTCACACTGCAATTATCCTAATGTGGACATGTAACCCCTTGGGTAAACCATGGTTTGGATTGTGAGACCGCCTTGGGAAATTATCTCCTATGCAACTCGATTCCCCGCAATGCCTCTTGTCCGTTGATCTCACTCTCCCATGGGATCTGACGGTTGTGACCTTAACCTTGCTTCCTTTTCATTGGATGAACCCTATTCATCTGTCCTCTGATCCAATGATCACGGATCTCTCCCAATCCTATAGTGGCAATCACTCCCGAATTCGAAGGGAACTGTCACAATCCTTTGAACCCCTTACATGGGTCTTTGACGTTCTATCTCCTGCATAGATTTTGCAATGCCATTCCTCTTGATTCTTTCAACTCCATGGTGAGAGTTCAATCTTGACCCCGAGACTTTGACCAATAGACCTGACCCATACCGACCCAGTGTTTCAACCAAAATATCTAATACCAAATTGTAACATCCCCAACCATCCACAGGTCGAGAGACGCTACATTCAATCCTTCCCTTGGACTTCTTTCTCTTACATATACCTTTTAAAATTTAAGGATGCATAAAAGAAAAGACTTTAATGACATGCACAACAATATCTAGGAAGCATGCATAGTCTAAGGATTCAATTAAATGATAATTAAATATACACATCGGAAATACATTCATATACATGTAAATAATACCATAACAGAGAGCACTTATATTTATGAAAGATGACACCAAATGGCTGCAGACCAAGGACGTTCCACCCAACCGTAGACACTACTATTCCAAATATCAACAATAGCCTCATCCCCAAGCTAGGGATATGAATCCACAAGGACAGTTCTAGAGGGTTACTTAGCTTCCCAAACTAGTCAGAACGCAAGCTCTCACAGGCTTCCTAGATATCACAACAATCCAAGTACCCAGCTCTCTTCTACCCATATTGCACCACCTAAGAGAATGAACCTCCACCCTTCTCTGCCACATAGTCCCTCAGGTAGTCCTTCTCCTTCATTTGGGATCCATCACAACTGGTCCAAAATCTCAATGATGGAACTCTCAGGACTCGCAGCTGTAAGCAATGTTGGACACAGGCCAATACATCTCAGACATGTGGCCTCAAGTCACGGCTGGATCACACCAGTAACCACTACATCCAACTATCCTGTGGCTAATCCTCATCAGTTAGGCTCCCTTTCCCCAAGCCAAGATGCAGATGACAGATGGATCAATGGACGGGTAAGTGGGTGCATGGAGATACACACATGAAAGTGCATGAGGGATAGAATGGTGTGAATGCAGAAAGTGAAGGAGAAAACGAGCCAATGACCAACCCCACCATCAGACCAGTGGCAGGTTTAAGTAACTTCATGGAGAAATCAAGAACCTCTTGGCCTTCCCCAAGAATCTCATGTAATCGATTCCCTTCTTTAGACAAAAAGAAGAAATTATAATAGGAATAAACACTTAGCCCCTCAAGCCCCTCTCTTGTGGAATCATATCCCCCTATAAATCTAGTCCTTGTCTGTCTAACAACCAACCATGTATTTTTTATTAATAATGATAAAAAAATTACATGTCTTGGGCACACTGGCCTCTTAATAATTGTTTGGGCACTCTTGCCTCTTAGCATTATAATAATACATTATTTAAAATGGGGGTTCAAAACCTGGGGTGTTACACCAACACTTACAAAATTCTCTTATATTAATTTTTAACATACCCAGCTTATTATTGAGAAACACTAATCCAAAATATAGTGTGCATATTCTACTCTATAATATTGTTCTACATATAAATATTTGAAGTAACACACTCGACCCCAAGTTGGTGCACGCCACACAAACTTTCCTATTCTGATATACTTTATAAGAACAAAAGTAACACAATACAACTGCATGCACAAGCATGTTGAGAACCCAAAATTGTTGTGCCTATAATTGTAAATGTGTTGAACATGCACATAATAGATCTAGCTAAACAATAATAGACACATTTGCAGAGAGAATTGGAGAAAGAAGAAGAATGAGAGAAAGAATGAAATAATTCTCATTAACTCTTGTGAATAATGAATAATTTACGCATGATATACTTTGTATAACTCAATGAGTGAGAACTGGAGGAGAACCAATGCACCATAGTGGTGGTCTAGAGTGATTTGGACACACACCAGCAGTTATGGGAGTGAACTGTCACCTATTGTAGTCTCTCAGGCAATTACAGGAGTGAACTACCACCTAATTGAGTTAACTAGTCAACCAGTCTTCACTTAACTGACTGAACAGAGAGTACTGAGGAGTTAACTCAGGAAATCAAGGGTAATGCGCCAGTCTGGTGATGATCCCAAGGAAAGTGGGCATTAGTTAGTGATGATCCCAATGTTGAATGGTGACAAAACCAATGCAGCATCTAAACTCAACTCAACTAGTCAAACGAAAGTGTCAACTGAAAGAGAATATTCTCTAGGTGGAATATTCTCCCCTAAAATATAGGAGAATGGATAATGACTAATTATTACTAACAAACAAGGAAAAACCTTAAGAAAAATAAATCATAGGTGTGTATGAAGTAACTCCAACACCCCCTCTGAACATCGCTATGGTGAAAATAAAGAATGGGTCCTGGCAACGAGGCCATGTTAGGTACCCAAATACAAAACATACACTGAAAATAAAGTGAGGAAAGAGGGAAAAACCTCATGGGAAAATGCCCCCCTCAAATTACAATGCATAATAAAATAAAAATGAGAAGGAACAAAAAACAACTGCTAAGCAATCGTGTCCTTCACTCCAAGAAGACCTCGCAACTGTGCAAGTTTGTGCTTGTTGAATATTTTGTTGAAGATGTAGATGTTTGCATGGATATGATGAATTAGTTGCACTATTGAGATGTCCACACATATCCACTTTATCTTCTTGCAATAAAGAAGATCCAAATCAAGTTTGGTTGAAATTTTGAAAACTGTGCGGTCGTTTCCGGAAAAATGTTGAAATTTTGTTGATTTTAAAATGATCATAACTTCACTTCTCAGACTCTATTTCGGATGATTTTTTTTTTGAAATTGGATATTGTCTAGATAGGAATTCAAATATCCAATTTTTGTCTAAAAATGTTTCTCAGAAAATATCATAATGGAGTCTGATGTGCGCGGCTTCCTTTTTGCATGCATTATGCATGGAAAAGTGTCTGCATGTGACTCCTGAGATTCATGCCATATATCTCTCACATGAAATTCAAAAAACAAATCTGAAATGAATTAGACATCATATTCAATTAATGGAATACAAATTTGTGCAAATACTTTTGTAGAAAACTCTTCATAATAAGAGGCTTGATCTTCTGATGGCTTCTCTTCTGGCTCTATCTGTTCAACCTCCTGCATGAAATATTCACGATCTTCTTTATTCCCAAATAGAACCTCCAATATGTTCCATAATTCATTTGGAGTAAATTCTTATGAGACATCACATACTTGGTGGAGAATTTCTGGAGAAATAGACAAGCAGATAAATCCTATGACCATATCTTGTCTATTGAGAAAGTCATTTTTCTCATCAGCAGAATCAAGATCTACTTCCATTTCCATGGTTATTTGGTATAATCCTCTACTTCTGAGAAGAAGTAGAATCTTTGGCTTCCAATCCAAATAGTTATGAGGCATGAGAAGTATTATCAGTGAGTAAAACATATATTCCATCTTTTCTGCGTTCTTCAAAATTCAGTACCTGCAAAATAATTTTGTGTATATTTTTCTTAGTAGTCTGTTGACTCTCATACCATGTAAATGTGTTGAAACGACATATAATATATCTAGCTAAACAATAATACACACATTTTCAGAGAGAATTGGATAAAGAAGGAGAGAACGAATGAAAGAATTCTCATTAACCATTGTGAATAATGAATCATTTACACATGATATACTATGTATAACTCAATGAGTGTGCACTGAAGGAGAACCAATGCACCATAGTGGTGGTATAGTGTGATCTAGAAACACACCAGAAGTTACGGGAGTGAACTTCCACCTAATCTAGTATCTCAGGCAATTACAGGAGTGAACTACCACCTAGTTGAGTTAACTAGTCAACTAGTCTTCAGTTAATTGACTAAACAGAGAGTAGTGAGGAGTTAACTCAGGAAATCAAGGGTAATGCACCAGTTTGGTGATGATCACAAGGAAAGTATGCATTATATGGTGATGATCCCAATGTTTCATGGTGACAAAACCAATGCAACATCTAAACTCAACTCAACTAGTCAAACTAAAGTGTCAACTGAAAGAGAATATTCTCCAGGTGGAATATTCTCCCCTAAAATATAGGAGATTGGATAATGACTAATTATGACTAATAAACAAGGAAAAACATTAGGAAAAATAAATCCTAGGTGTGTGTGAAGTAACTCCAACAGTAATCCATTGTGAACATGTGATCACTATTGCGCGCACTACCATTTTGGCTTCACACATAAATTTTGTTCTCATTGTGTGCATGGACTGATTCCCTATGCACAAAATCAATTCTAGCCTCTTGTGTGCTTGGAGTATTCCCCTGTAACAACCCTAGTTGAACAAATGTGAAGGATTATTAAGTAAAAATTTAATTAGGGGATTAATCGTCTTAATATGATATTAATTAAATAGGATAGGTATAATAAAACTAATGAAATACTTATTGATTAATTAATGGTTGCAATTTCATTAATTAATTGATTAATTAAACTACCTATTACATTTAAAAAAAAATGAGTATTAAATAAATTAATAAGTTAAATAGTTAAATTGAAAGGTTACGTACACCACAAGGGATAACTTATTAATTGCGGAAGGATAAGATATTAAAGAAAGGGGATACGGGGCATTAACGGGAAAGGATAAGAGTAATAAATGGGTTAGGTAGGGAGTAAATGGGGGGGCAGTCGATGAAGGAGGGATAAGGAAGGGAAGGAATTCGACGGGAGGTATTCTACGGGAGGTTGAAGGGATGAATTTTGGGGAGCTCTAGATTTGCAGAGAGATAGAGAAGTGAAATTTTGGGAAGGGGATTGTATTAGTGCACCGGGGCTGCTGGAGGTTTTGGGCACAGGGGCCAGGATATCCGTTGATATCCTGGAGCTAGGGAGTTACCTAGTTGGCAGGGAGGAACTAGGTTTTGGGCAGTGTCTAGAAGAAGCGGTCAAGGAGGCAAGCAGTAGACAAACGGAGGTTATTAGCATTAGGTTCATGTAGTTCAAATTTTGCAATTGTTTGTAATCAGTTATTAAATTTATTATATGTTGTTAAATTTAAGTTAACAAAGTTATTATTATACAAGAATATTACTCTGTTATGAAGTTTAATAGATAAATTGATGTTTTTAATCTCTTCGGCCCCTTACATTTGGTATCAGAGCCCTGGTTCAAAATATGGAACCAAGGGCCTACCTACCTACCCATAGTAACCTAAGCATATCTTCACGAGCTCTCTTATAAGAAATTTAAAAGAAAAGATGAAAATAATCTTAACAGACAGTTTAGGGATACTCGGTACTTCCTATCTATTGTAATGTATCAGGTACTTAGTTTAATATTTACTAGATAGTTCATGACTTTTACCTGAGTGAAGAAAAGGGGCAACTCAGACACCACAAATAACTTTATAAATATAAAACACACACAATAGTTACCAATTTTAGCCAAATCAGAGGGTTTCAGTATGGAAATTCGGCCAAATTTGGTTCAGCCAAAATATCTGGCTCAGTTTGGATTTGCCCCAGGATTTTCAACTTCTCTGTCTTGCTGACTCCTGCCAGCATTCAATGTGTATGACCAAGAAGCCTTTTAGCGTCAGAGCATCAAATTTTTTCATTTTTTCCACACGAAGTCACCTATCACAATGGTAAATTGATGATCAAATCCGTTATGAAGATCTTGAAGATCGAAGATTTGATTGTAGTTGATCCTTCATTGTGAATCCATCCCACTCAAGTAGATGCAAGCCCTTGCCCATCACGAAATTGCTCTTCCATATCAGGTTGGCTTGTCATAAGGCAGCTGATGGAGGGATTCCTCACCTACTGGTTGGGTTTTATTTTTCTTATATGCCTTACACTATAAAGGATATGCAAACCCTTGCCAGGCAAGCCGTCCAAGTAGCCTTTCGATTGCATGTTATTATTATATTATATATAGGAGTACCGTATTGAAATTCAAGTTTGGTAACTATGTTTCTAAGCCACAAATATGATCACTTCATTTTTCAAAATGACACGTTTCAACAACTAAAATAATAGAAAAATTATAAGACTTCGCCATAGAAGTTCGAACCGTCGAGAGGAAAACCTCCCACGCAGGAAAATTCAACATATTTTATCACTCGATGATTTGTTTGATTGATTTTTTTTTTCAATTTAACTCTGGATTTCAATGAAGGTTTTAATGGGATGGACATAGATGGGATTTAGCCTATTTTTACGTTAATTATTTTCCATTGTAGAGATCAGCTAGTTCATTTAACCTAAGCTAGTTGTATTCACTAAAAATCTATTTTTCAGTATCGAATCTTGCCACAAAACGTCTATTATAAATATGTACTCATTTGTAATACAAACACACACAGTTCTGGATCCACAAAAATTCGAAAGACCCCATTCATATAATACACTAATGGCTGCCAACAATAAAATCCTAGGTCAAGATAAACGTTAATTCAGATGAGACAAATGCCATATTGCTGCTGAAAATCATTACAAATTGGGATAAATGTCCCTAAGATGAACGGATACCCACTTAACAAAAACTGAAAATATAGCAAGCCCTATCGAAATTTCGATCCAGAAACACGATTTTCCCTTTAAAAAAAATGGCAATACCACTTCAACCTTTTTGTCTATTCCTCTCGCAGAGCTTTCGGTGCTGAATTGCCTTATATATAACCCTAAATAATGCTCATTTCAGCGACTGGTTATAGACTCGTTGTCTCCAACAAGAAGCTCAAAGAGTTGTTTCTCTCCTACCATCCATGATTGAGGTACAAAAAACTTGAAGCAGCCTGTTTCTTTGCCAAAATGTTTAACCATAAGGCAAATTACCAGCACGATCACTAGCAGTTGCCGCTAGCAAATTTCCTGTATCGGCCAGAGAATCTCCAAAACAGTATATAGCACTGTAACAAGCTCTCACTTTACCTTTCCCATTCCCAGCCGCACCATAACTTGTCCATGAATGTTGACAAGGCTGTGTGCACCACACCACCCGAACACCAACTAAAAATCCTCTGCATTCTGGTATCCTTGGGCAAGTAGCTTGCAAAATGAAAATTTGGGAGCTTTGCAACAACTAACAGGAAGAACTGCATGAAATTCCATTCATAATCAACGGCGAACATAAGGAGACTGGAATTGCTGAATGTGAACTGCTAATTTCACCATTAGATTCTCGGAGAAAGGGAGAGGACAATCCTCTGAGTGTGCAAGCCATTTGCATTGTCATTCACCTTCAAAACAGAAGTGAAATTAAGTAGCGCCACCGCCATGCACAAAGCCATGACCCGACTAGCACCAGCGCACATGAGGCCACGAAGAGGAGTCTCAAAAGGGATGAGCACATGGGGAGGGGGCACGTGGGCCTCATGCGAGGACCCATGATGCCGATTCCTATACGTATAGTATTTCACGAGTAACTTTTTATTTTATTTTATTTTATTTTATTTTATTTTTGTTGTTTATTTTTCTTATTATTATTTTAATTGTAATAAATTAATTGTTTTTAATTTTTATTTATTTATTTATAATTATTTAAAAAAAAGGGGGGGTTTCAAAAAAAAAATTGTTTTATTTAAATTTTAAATTAAATTAAGTTAAATTAATTAAATTAAATTAAGTTAAAATAAATTAAATAAAAATTTAATTAATTAAATTAAATTAAATTAAATTAAATTAATTGGGTATTTTGACCTTTTTTTATAAAGTAAAACAAAAGAAAAATTTATGGAGTCCGCGAGGATCGAACCCCGGACCTCCCCACCGGTCAAGTCTTTACAAAGTCCGCCCTACCAACGCACCACATGATGTGACTTTTACAAATAATTTCACTTATAAATACGTTAATTGTCATACCCAAGACCACCCACCAAGCAAAGCATCTTAAGAAGAACACTAACGTCGAAAGGTACATAGCGCTGGTGAACGCCGAAATGTGGTTGGCAGTTGGGGATAATTATTAAGATGTCGCGGTTTAATCCTATTTAATCATTTAAACCTGGTAATTATATATCCTTATAGCAATTGTTTTGTGATTAGGTAAAAGTTAAAAAGTAAACATGTTAATGGATGCCTTGATAAATGCGATAAATTTATGAACAATAAATCGAACCCATTGATTTTGGAGGACGACTAAGAATATGTCAGCATATTTAATGCATAGCCATCAGATAAGGTTTTAAGGTTAAATAAGATTAAAATATCATTAATTATGCCCATTATCAATAGGTGTATGCGTTTCGGCGTAAATTAATAAACATAAGGTCAGAAGTCATTTTTAATCAAGTTGTAAGCGTAAATTAAAAGGGCTCAAACTAGGACAAGCGGGAAGGAGGTGGCATATGCACTAGGAGAGTAAGCATAGGAAGTGGCGAGTAAGGCACAAAGCTAGCGTAGCTATAGGGCAAAGGAACCAATAGTTATTTTCGTAGGGGCAAAGAAACCAAGCTTAGAAGCTTAATCCTAACCCTAACCTAGCCAATCCCTTAATGGAGTAATGTCTGTTTACAGACAAGTAAAGAAAACTTACGCCTAACCCTATTTCTAGTTTGAGTAGCACCAATTTGAAACATCTTGGAACTCACCCTGAAAACTTTGGTGGATGCAGGTCAAAGCATACATGATGGTTAGGACTCGAGGGAGTCGAGGCAGGGGAGCGTCGTCGCAAGCACCGCCAACATCGCCAGCACCACCACCACCATCGCCCGAACTAGCCCTCATACTGCGCTTGTTGGAAGCCATTAACGAGACTTTAAAGGGGTGACAACCGGCAGGGACTGAAGTGGAACCCCCACCGTCTAGAACAGGTAATCCAGAAGCATCAAGGGATTCAAGGGGAGGATCTCCACCTGAAGATGTCACACGAGAATTGTAGAAGATCAAACTTCTAGAGTTTGCTGGAGGTTGCGCTAGTGAATGCACGGAAGCATGGTTGGAAGGCATGACAAGGTGTTTTTCCTTCAGGGACTATGCGTCCAATTCAAAGGCAAATATCGCCATTTTTCAGTTAAGAGACAACGCCTTGAACTGGTGGGGCAACCTAGAAAGACAACTACACCTTATCCCAGACACAATATCTTGGGAACTTTTCGAGGAGCGGTTCCGAAGGAAATATCTACCAGCGTACTACGAGGAACAACAAGTAGGGGCATTTCATGCCTTAGTATAGGGAAACAGAACTGTAGAAGAATATGAGATCAGATTTATTGAACTGGTCAAATATGTGTCGTATATGGATAATGACCAACGATAGGCAAAGCGCTTCATCTATGGGTTGAACCCTAAGATAAGAGCTATGGTGCGGATGTGGAAACCGTCTTCAGTGGCGGAGGCGATGGAAAATGCATGTTACGCGGAAGAACACATGAACTTGACTAGGGGTACAAGACCAACATTTCTACATCGCCCGGGGTTCGTAGGAAAGGCCCCGAGGACATTTCCTAGGGGAGGGGGCTCAAGGCCACCGCCATATGGTAACAGAGTCGCACCAAGGACAGTAGCTGTAGGAATTTCAATGGCAGCAAGTGCAGCATCTCGTTCATCGTCAACGGTGCAGACAGGTCCACGACCATCGCAGGGAACAACTAGTAGGGATAGGGGTTCCAAGGGAAGGAACTCATTTCAAAGACAGTCACATAACAGTGCACAGGGTCAATCTCGTGTTACCTGTTGGAGGTGCGAAGGACCCCATTACCAGCGTGACTGCCCAGAGTTACAATCAGGGTTTGTACATAGAGAAGGAAAGGCACCGATGGGGAGAGCAAGTAGCAGCCACCATATTTACGCAACGG